>JBBPBX010025330.1:0-23628 GCA_038048925.1 Garcialebias charrua | reverse complement strand
AAAAAAAAAAAATCATCCAGGGGGCCATAAATAATGAATTTGGCCCGCGGGCCGGCACTTTGACATATGTGCTTTAAAGTGTGTGGTGATGAGGTTCTCTGCAGAGTCTTGCAGATTTTTTGCATTTTGAAGAATACAGTAGTCCCTCGTTTACTGCGTGGGCTCTGTTCCGAACCCGCCCACAGTAAGTGAAATTCCACAAAGTAGCAATGTTATATTTATTTTAGTATATATATATATATATATATATATTGCCTTGTGGGTAATGTAGTTCTTTTGTACTTGCAATACTAGGCATATTGAAAGAAAACTACAAGTACAAAATGATGGTGCCTGTCGTAATTTTTGTTGTTGTCATTAACTTTTTCCCGACCACATGAGTACAGTGATACAACTGTACACATCACAGTCACGTGTCTTGTACAAATTTATTCTTTTTGTCTAATATTATAGACTGTACGTCCACAAACCGCGATAGAGCGAGTCCACAGAAGTCGACCCGCAAAGTAGCGAGGGACTACTATGGGGCCGAGATGGTGTAGAGGCAGGGCAGCCGACTCGGGACCCAAAAGTCCCAGGTTCAATCCCCAGTCATTGCACATCACTGGTGTCTCTGAGCAGCACACCTCATCCCCAATTACACCCCAGGTGCCTTCAATAGCCATCCACTGCACCACCTGGGGGGTGGATGGGTTAAATGCAGAGCCAATTTCACCATTGTATGACAACACGTAACACATTATTATTATTAATATTATTATTCGTACCCAGTTTCTTCTTAAGGTGCTGCTGTGTTCTTTTTGGCTGTAAGATTTGAGGCTCTTCAAAACCTAATAAGTCCTCGCTCTGCTCCGCTCGCTGTCTGTTTACACATCTGTGCTCACTTAGCAGAACTGGAGCTTTTATGGAAAATTCAACAAAGATTCACTTTGTCAAGATTCACCACTTTGTTCTTCGAGCGGTGTCTCACTTTTTGAATGATCACATTCAGAGTTTCTCCATCAAGTATGAATCTTGACTCAGTAAAATGGCCATCAACAGTTTTTCACTTGCAGTATGTGAGAACAAGATTTTCTAGACCAAACCAACCATTTGCTGCAGTTTGAAGAGATGCTTCTGTGAATGGGAGAGCATTTCTCATCTTTTTTCTTATGTTGGACTACGGAAATACAAAATGAAAAAAGGTGCTCTGTTCGATTTCTTTATTTCTTGTTTTTATATTTCAACAGACTGACACTATCTTTATGCAATGCTTGATCAATCCAATCTGACTATTATATTTAGATAAACTTTCTTTTTTTACGGCTTGGTTATTACCGTATTTCAATAGCCCCCCAAAATAAATGCATTAAACGTATTGATGTTTATGGATTTAATTAGCAAAAATGTACTTTTTAATTTTAAACAAGTGAATATTCACTGAGGAGCAGCAGGTTTCTTTTTTATCTTCTGCATTTAGAGCATAGTTACAGCAACAACAACTAAAATGCTTCTAATGAAGTCATTGTCAAATGATGAAGAATGAAACGTCTCAGCAAAAAAAAAGGAACCGTCCAGATGACCTGGATTATTGAGCATGAATGAACGTTGGTGCTTCAAATGAAGCTTCTTTTATTTATTGGACATGTGCTCTTTGTTTACAGCAAATACATTTAAGAATAAGAAAATGTTTCACTTTGAGAACCCAGTTGCCACACATATAAATCATATACAGGTGGTCCCCGACTTACGACGTCATCAACATACGAGGTTCCGGACTTACGAGCGGACTAACGAACAGTAAAGTTGTACAGAAAATACAGCACTGGTATGTGTTTTTAGATGAAAGTGTGTTAGTTAACCGTTTGTAAACAAAGTTCTGAGCATGTTTATGAACCAGTATGTACGTTTGTGTTGAAAAATGGGTGTTCCTAGTAGCGCTAGCATATATTTTCCGACTTACGACCGGAAATCCGGACTTACGAGCGACACGTGTTTCGGGTTCCGACATACGAATTTTCGTGTTACGAGCACCTCGTACGAACGGAACTCGCTCGTAAGTCGGGGACCACCTGTAGTGGCAGACGTGCTCTTTACAACAAAAGCAATTCAATAAAAACTCGTCAATAATAACATGAACCCAACTGGAGAAGTGCGGGTGATGGCTTTGACGTCGGAGCTCTACAAAATATAAAATAGGTTGTTTTCTTTATTTCTGTTTCAGACCACCTGCGCCGACCTGGATGTTTATCTTCGGGGCACGCTGAGTCCGTACCTCCTCAACGTGTCCACGGCAGCAGAGCTGTGCAGCCAGACCTTGTGCGGTTCGCACGGCCGCTGTCTGCGCAAAGACCCAGACAGTGACGTGTACCTCCACCTCAACCCCCTCACCCACAGCTTTAAGAGGCAAAACGGTAAGCTGGCAGTGACGGGCGAGCTCGGAGAGGAAGACGAGGTGCGTTTTCACACAGACTTTCAGTGCCAGTGCTTCAGCGGCTTTCTGGGGCCGGTCTGCGACGAGAAAGACCCCCTGCACCAAAGAGGGACGGCGACTCGAGCCGGGGCGTCAGCTCTGCTGCGTGTTCTCTTACCGCTCAGCTTTGTGCTCCTCTTTTACACATAACAGCAAAAACAATTCAAGCACAACAAGAGAAGAAATTTGTTAATTTTTACAAAATATAAATGACAAAAAGTGAAACTTGATCTTTGTTTATAACATTTTAAACAACAGAGAGCTCGCTGGACATCTGCCTGTTTATATTTCCTTCTCGGTCACCGTTTCTCAAGGAGTCAAGTTTCCCTAAATTTTTCTAAAGCTGATCCTTCTGTAGCAAATGTGTTGAATAAAGTCATCTAAATGTTGTTGCTGTGTGGTGAAAATGGAAACAATGCACTTAAATCAGCACAATATATTTGAAGTGCCTGATTTTTAAAAACGTTTTAACCTTCAACGTGACGATTTTTATGGAGACAACCGCAGTATTTCTATTTATTTGAATGTATTTTTGTACGTCCTTATTGGTGTGTTTGAACCATGACTACTACGTTTCAACTGAATCACCAGATTTGTTTTGTTCTGAACAAACGGCTTCCTGTTTCAATGCATATTTCACCTCAAAAGCACAGTGTAAAAAGCCACTTTATGTGTGTGAAGCGTTTGTTTATTCACATGCAAACACATGCTGTTTTTATATATGATTTTAGTCTCAGTAAATAAACCTCTTTCTGAATTTGTGTGGCTTCATTATTTTAATATACAGTATATATATATATATATATTTTAGAGTCTGAGGTACCAGTAATGTTGAAACTGAAATTTGGTATAATATTGGTATGTTTTTGTTGCTTCCAGTCAATAAAAGTTCTGTTTCAGAGGAAAACGTCAGTGACTCTCTCCTAAATTGGACGCCAAAGGCTGCTGTTCTGATGGAAGTGTACAGCAGCTTCTTACCCCTTCCCCATGTAATTACAGGGTGTAGTTATTCAAGTTATTTTTACTACTATAATGAGTTGAGCAAAGCTTACGCATAAATTTGGACATGGAGGAGTTCATTATGGCTTCTCATGATTGGCACTTCGAGGAGAACTCTGTGGCCCCTTCAAGTGTCCTCAGAAAACTTTGAGTTGTGTTTGCCTGTTTGTACTGAAGGGTCTGCACCATTTGCATATAGAGGTGGTCCGAGCCGGTGGAGTCCATGGCTGATAAAAACATGAGGTTGTTTTGATGCCAACATATGAAGTTGTGAGGATTGTGTTCCCTTCTGTTTGTCTCCCCCTTGTGGTGTGTCCCAGTTTCTGCACGCCTCTGTTTTCTCCCTCATCAAAGTCAAAAGTCAAAGTCAACTTTATTGTCAGAACTGCAATATGTACAGGACATACACAGGACCAAAATTGCGTTTCTCTCAGTCCCTCGGTGCAACAGTAACCACTTAAACATTGAAACACTGAAACATATAATAATAGACATAAGCATAAAATAGTAAAACTGTAACACTGTCCTGAGTTTTTGCATAGTGGTATAAGAGTATGAAAATTTACACCAACTCTAAAACTAAAACACTAAACATTTAATGAACATAATACTGTCCTGAGTTTTTGCATACTAGTATAAAAAAGTATAAAAAGTATAACTATAAAATAAACTAAAGGTTCTAGCATTGACATTTGCAAAGTGGCAAAGCAGCATATGAGCTAATGTACACAGTATATGTATGAGGCAGTAGTTGATGTTGTTATAGAGGCAAAAGTGGCATATGCAGTAAGGCACATTGGGCATCCTTAAATGAGGCTGGTCAGAGAATACTGTATATGTATCAGCAGTGGTGTAGATATAAAAGTAGTGGAAATGTAAACAGTAGTAATAAATGTAAGCAGTAGTAATAAATGTAAACAGTATTAATAAATGTAAACATTGAATGTAAACAGTAGTATGACTATAGGCAGTGATGTAATACAAACATTAGTGCAAATATGAGAAGTAGTGCAAACTGAATGAGCACATGACCGAGAGTTTAGTGAATAACCCGTTTGATGACACAGAGTCCAGTGTTAAAATCTTTGTGTTGTGTGGTAATGTGTGAGAAAGTTTTTAGTGTTAAGGCAGTTCAAATGGGAGGGGAGGCAGAGCAGGCAGAGTGTTTAGCATCCTGGCTGCCTGATGAACAGAGCTGTCATTCAGTCTGCTGGTTTGAGCCTGGAGACTTCTCAGTCTCAGTTCCTCCTCTTCCACCTGTTGTATCGCCCAGGTGTTTGTGTTTATGCCCTTGTTAACGTCACTATATAAGTCTGTGCGCGTCCTTGTCTGGGCATCCTGTTCGCGTCTTGTCTGCCACCCTCGTGTTCTTGTAAGTTTGCTGCACGTCTGCTTTTGTTTTTATATTCTGTAGTGTATACAGGTAGTCCTACTTACGAACAAGTTCCGTTCCTACGGCCGTTCGCATGTCGAAAATCGCCGTAAGTCGGAAAACACACGAGCCGCCACTTACTGTATACACGTACATGTACAGTACTGTACAGTTACCAAGCACTTTGCCTATCCTAACATAGTTATCAAGCACTTTGCCTATCCTAACGCAGTACAAAAAACATACAGCACATTTGGAGCCATAATGAAGGAAAAAAATAGTTAATTTCTTACTGTTAGCTGGTGAAGCCTGTTAGCATGTTAGCTCATTGCATGTCCGAGCTCTGCAGCTTCCAGCTGCTTCACGCGGTCCAACTGTTTACAGGAAGGACTGTTAGCATGTTAGTTCCATACATTTGGAGCCATAATGAAGGGAAAAAGAGTTAATAACTTAAGGGACACCTCTCGGCAGGGCTGGTCACCCCATTTAACCCCCCCCCCCACACACACACACACAAACACCCTGCCTGCCCCTCCTCACTTTGAAATCAACCTGAATTCATTTGGATACGTGTTTTTGAATTATAAAAATATGTATAAACAAATTATTACACAATTAACCATTTATTTTTAGTGCAAATAGAATTGCCAGAAACAAACATATCTTTTGAAAATTATGTATCTTTCTTAAACAGACCTCTGTCCTGCTTAATAACTTAAAACAGTATTAAATAACAAAAAATCAATACGAACATTCTGTAATAGTGCATTTAGTGCAACGTGCAAATAAAGTTTGTAGTAAATTTGTAAACATAAACACATTGTGCCTCAAAGGCCATGGCTTTCCACTTGTAGTAAAAATAAAAAACTTGTAAACTAAACAGTGGAACGTTACATTATGGAGTCAACCTATTTTTTCCATTTGTATTTCTGCTGAGATCGTGCTGCAGCAAGGAGTGCTCTGTTTTTCAGTGCCAAAGAGTAAAACTCTGAGCAAGACATTTCATAATTTAGACTGACAATGAGCTCACTTCTAATTAGTTCAGTAGAACATTTGTTTCGCACATCAGTCCACTTACTTTTCATGAAAGAGAAAATCCTTTCCACAAACCCAGTGGAAGATGGGATGCTGAGGACAAAGGATACAACAGCTGGATGTTGGGGAGGTCAGCTGCCTGAAGAACTTGCATCCACTTCTCTGCTGTTCCCTGGGACTGCCACCTTTCTTTCTCCTGAGGTGAGGTGGTGAGGTGGTCTATCAGGCTGTTTGCAGTCACACATTCCTCATACAGCTCATCCATAGACATGTTTAGCCTGCCAAAAGGTGTTAAAGTTCATTAGTGACACATAGCCTAGGTTATGTAGTGATAAATAAATGGAAAAACGTGTATTGTTTATATTTATAATTTAGCATTGTATTTAAACTACATTTTGAAATGTATTTATTAATTTACCTATATGAACTGTGTTTTTTTAAAGATGGACAAGGTTGTATGTTTGCATAGTGTAAAGTAAATTCACAATTATGTATTTATTTGTACGTGTCAATTGTACACTTTTGTTTATAACTATCAATAATTAAACATGGTTCACCACTACACTGGAAATTATTGAATTTTTACCTGCCAACCAGGTGAAGACTTTCAGTGATCTTCTCCACTTCCTCAAAGGATATTTTTCCAGATGCCAGAGAGAGGGGCTGAAGGTGAAAGAGCCAGTTTTCCTCTGAGAAGTCAAACCACTTCTGGACATAACTGATGGCAGTGTTTAAGAAGGCTGTAAAGTCCTGCCTGGCCACACCAGCTTCAGATGGCAAGAGATGCTGCAGCTTTTGTCTTGTTAGGTTTTTTAATTTATATAATTATTTTTTAATATATTTTATGCATTCATTTTTCAATTCTACTTGTTTATTACAATAATATGATCATATTTTTGGCCTGCTCACATTCATGCTCACACTTTTACGCATTAAACTTATCCCCCCCTTTTTTTTTTACATACCATATCTGCCTCTGGTGTTGCCCGGTGCAGGTCAAGGGTTCTCCTGGCTTTGTTGTCTTTCATGTTTCTTATGTGTCCAAGTGCAGAAGCATGCTGTTTCACGTCACACTGTCCACCGTGAGCTACAGAAAAAGTACGCTTGCAGACAGTACAGTTCACTTTGTAGCCATATCATTCACGCGTACCAGCCACTTCCTTTTCCCACTCGACTCTGTATTTTTGCAGCCGTTTCTTTTTTTCTCCTGGGGGGAGTTGTCAGGCTCGAAGGTGATCTATGTTCACTGTTTAAATCCCCTGAATGTTTGCCACTCGCGTCCATAATGTTCTTCTTCAAATCCTGTCGCTGCCGTGTCTTCCGTAAACTGCCTGGACTGGACCAATGAGATGAGCAGGATTCTGTAGTTTCAATCACGTGTGTAAAAGGCTGTCAGCTCATTGGTCACAGAGCAGAGCGGCTTCTTTACCGTAAAAATCGACAAAAAGTGCATCATTATTTATCAACCCCATTGACGTTGACAGAATTATTTTGTTTCTCACGATATTACGGGACAAAGTGCGTCCTGTTATAGATCAATAAGGGACGCGTACTTTTGTTTCTAAATACGGAACGATTCCGTTTTTCAAGGGACGGTTGGCAACCCTAATCTGGGCGTTTCTCCGCGTTAGCATGTTAGCTCGATGTTCCCACGGTGAGCTGGTGGTGTCGGCCGGCGTGGTGGGATACGGCGCAGCGGAGCGATCGGCGGCTGCTGCTCCGGGCCTGAGACGTCCACAGAGTTCACCGAGCGTTTCCAGTTCATTTTTATCCGTATGAGGCAACCTCTGATCGGACACACGGTCCTCCAAAGCCGGCTTTCGAGGCCGGAGCTAACCGAAGCTAACCGAAAGCTGGCAGACACACTGCCGAAAACTGCCGAAAACTGCCACAAACTGCGTAAATCGTCTTCTAAATACTGTAATAATAATAATAATAATACTTTATTTATAAAGCCATTTAAAACAACCACAGCTGCAACAAAGTGCTGTACACATGAAATCAAGAACATTTAAAGGTGCTATGTGTAACTTTCTGTCGAGCACAGAACTTAGAAATATTTTCAACAGGCAAAGCATTCTGATCCCTCCCCCTCAGAGCCATATATGGCTCTGCCCCCCTTGCTCTGCTGAAATTCAAATTCAAGCTCTGTTTTTATTGGCTGGTTACAAACTCTGTTTTTATTGGCTGGTTAACGGCGGGTCACTCTGTGTTTTTAGTGTTTTTATAAATGCTGATAGAGAAGCAAGGGGACTATAGTTTTTTTCAGAGATTACTTTGTCTAACATCAGTCTGTCAGTAGATAGTGACAGAGTGAAGAAATATGTTAAAAATATATTGTTAGAAAAGTTACAGACTGCACTACAAAGTTACATAGTGCAGCTTTAAACACATACAATAAGATTTAAAAAACAAAAATGTTAAAATTTTATGTTATATTTTTATTAATAAGATGCGTTCGTAACACCGAATTGCCGTAAGTCGAGGACTACCTGTACAGTACATGTGTTCAATTCTACGTTCTCTGAGTCTTGCCTGCAAGTGGGTTCGAAGCATTTCCCCCCCTCCAGAGGGCCAAATATTTAAAGCAATCGAAGGACGTCAGAGTTTAAAAATACAGTACAGCACATTTGCTTTTGGACCGATACTCTGGAAGACTTTTCTTTACTTGCAGCAGTTAGCATGCTTGATTAAAACATGGCTCCTCATTACTTTTTAGGAATGAAGACAAACTTTCTGAAAATTGGCTCTCGTGACAATATATTCACCTAAAGATAAAAATAAAAAAAACGACCATGTAACTTTAAGGCCAACTCACACATTTTGCATGTTACTTCTCATTTGTTGGTGGAAATCTGCTCCGCTCAGATTGGTTCACATTTTTTTTCCCTTTTCACTTCCTTTTTCCTTCCCAGCTTCAGTCACATGACAGGACTTAGTTTCTTGAACAGACTGTTCAAAATCCCTCTCCAGCAGTAAACCAGGTAAGTCTATGTTTTAGTGTGAGGTGGTGCTTTCTGAATTATCTGTTGTGTTTGTTTTTACACAAAACATGAAGTTATTGCTTGTTTGTAGTTCAGTTCCACACATTTTTGTGGTTATAGGAAGTTATTTGTGTTTGTTCACAACCTGTGTTGTTCTGCATTGATGATACCTTTCCAGATGTGTAAACTGCCTATATCATAGGCACTAATGCACCCCCATACCATCAGAGAGGCAGTATTTTTGAACTGATGGTCCCTCTCCTCTTTCAGATGACAGATGTGGTGTCGGTGGTTTCCAAAGATATTTTCACAGTTCTGTTTCTCTGACGGCCGAACACTTTTCACTTTGCTTCAGTCCATTTAAGATAAATAAAGTTTGGTTCAGAGAAGACGGCAGCATTTCTGAACGGTGTTCATGCTGTTCTGCTTTGCATGATTGATGAAATTCTTCCACTGTTGCAGCTTTTCACAGACTGCTGGACCTCTGCCCAGCTTTACTTCTGAGAGAGTCATTATTTCCCAAATGCTCTTTTTATTCCCAGTCCTGACTGAGTTACGATAGCTCGGCGGTCAGTGCTACGGCCTTATAATTCTGAGGTTGCAAGTTCGAGCCCAGGTTGCATCAGGAAGGATTTCCATTGGGAAACAATTGCCAAACATCTCATGTGAGTTTCTTCACTGCCACCGAGGGGAGGAGCCAAAAGAAAACCAACATACCCAGTCTTCTTACTGGCCTGTTTCTTATTTGTGCTACTTTTACAACCTTTTGTTGCTCCGTGGCTTCAAATCCAAAATAGTTTTTTTTTTCTCCAAAGAAAAGGTACACATTTATATGTTTCAGCATTTAATACGTTTACAGTTCACTGGGAAAATTTTTTTTTAGATTGGTAAATGATTGCTTTCTGTTTTGTACTTAAAGAGGAACTAAACTCAAAATTAACTTTTTTTATCTGATAAACTCCCTAGAATGTGTGTAAAATGTATAGCACTATGTCTGTATTAATTTTCATGTTTTTGTGCGTATTTGTTTAAATCGGCAATATTTGGTCTAAAAACGTGTTTACGGTAACCCTAAGGGTTGAACTGTTGAATTGCATGCTAATTCTCTTATTGGTCAAGGGATGTTCACTCTGACGTGTCTTGTACACTCTGACGTCACATGCTCTGCTGCCTGACTATAAAAGTGGAGCCACTCCCCCGAGAATGTCACTCCCCCTGCAGAGATCAGGGTGGAGTTGGATTAGCTAGATAGCAACTTAGCATTAGCATTGAACAGCGACGATGTTCCAACAACAGCTCTTCAAACTGATGTTCATCCACCCTCAATTACACCATCAGGGTACAATCCGTTTGGAGGTGAGTACCATTTTACACCTTTTTATTCCAAAATGTATCTTTTGAGTACCGTATATGACGCGTTTCTTCGTGTGCTGTTTATTGCGGCTTGCAGCGTTGCTTCGTTAAGGCTGGCCCCACATATACTGTAGTTGTGGCATGTCTATCTGTTGCTAATCAATGTTAGTTTGTGTTGTAATTGCGTTTAAATGCTAAAAATCTAGTGTTTCTTATGAACACCGCAGAGTGTGTGAACTCTTACTCGGATAAGGAAGACCGCAACACCACAAAACGATGGAGACTAGCTGGTGCTACTGTTAGCTGTTGTACTGGTTACATGTTTTAGACCCGGTGTTCTTTTGCTGCAAATAATGTTATGGCTCAAAGGTATTTATAAAATAATATTTACTTGGTGCATGAATATCATGGTCATATTTTAAATAAAAACTGTGTAGGCACTAGGCATGCAATGATTGTTATATGTCCTAACAGCTTGTGTGTTTACATTATATGAACCCAGCAGGAAACCTTCAGCTCTGTGCTGCAGTATTTTGCACTGGGTCATCTGTTCGACAGATCAACAAGGTGATAAAACAGTAATGTTTCTCAATTATGTTTGTTTGTAAGGTGATTAAAACATATTTTTTTTTAGTTCCATGAGGCGTTCCACATCCAGGGAATCTCTGAGCCGTGCTTCACAGACATCAAGCTTGATTGGAGACATGTTGACATGTCAGTTGGAGGTGACATGAGAGCGGATTCACCAGGTATTCATGTTTTATTTATTACAGGTACTCCAATTAACCTATTAGACTTTTATTATGGCAGATATTATATAAAAAAAACATTAAAAAAAAGTCTATGCAACAATAATTCTTGTTTATTTGTTCATTGCTACCTGTCCCAACATTTTGGGGATTTGTTGACACTGTGAACTTTTGAATCAACATTTTTTTCTTTAAAATGTTACATTTACTCAGATTAAACTTTTGATCTGTCATCTATGTTCTATTATGTGATGTTTCCTCTGTTCAGGACTGCAAATATCCAGGGTCAGGGGAAGGAGTGAGTGGGAAGCCCACTGCTGCGACGTGGCCCTGGTTTGTCCTCATGGATGAGGCGAAAAAGAAAAAACAAAAAAAAGTTGATTACAAAAACTAGTTGTTTAGAATTCATTTTATTAACAGTAAGTTAATTCAAAACAACAAAAGGTTCTGCGTTGTGTCAGCCCTGCAAACGCACGGGACACCACCTCCAGGTCCTCTGGGTTTTTAGGCAGGTGGATGACACCACCTCTTCTGTATGATGGACGCAGTGGACAGCAGAACAAGGCATTCCAAACACTCGAGATCACCTGCAGGATGCTCCGCCTGCCAGCCAGAAAACAAACACCAGGGTCTCAGCTGTAGCACCCCAACCATGTCGTGGATGCATGGCAGAGAAGATGAAACAGCTCTGCCAGAGACTCCCTGCATCATCAGAAATCTGGTCTAGATCCAGGACTATCAGGTTAATCCTCCAGTACAAGGGTCTGGTTCAGGAAATGTAGAGAACAACAGAAACATTATTACCGGTAGTTAAAGATTAAATATTTTACAAGATATTAAAGCATTATCTTAATAATGAGGCTTAAGGTTAAATATACTGATGCTCATTTAAAACACTTGAGTGCTATTTTATTAATAAAAGAAATGAAAGACCCTGTTTTTAAAACTTTTTCAACTACTTTATGTACTAATGGATTTTATATAATAGAGTATTGGAAAATGTTATGGTGTATTTTAAAATTTAAATAAGTTATAAATATTATACTATATTGTTTTATTAAATTATTAGTAAATTTATAAAATAAATTTAGATATTATTTATTATGCACAAGTTAACAAAGTTAATGCTGTCAGTCACTGAAAATAACCATGAAACTACCGTTTATAGCCCCAAAAAAAGAAAGAAAAAAAGAAGAAGAAGTTACCTGGATATGATTGTCTGTCAGCAGTAAACTTATAAAATTTAACATTTAAAAAGGTTATGCTTCTTATAACTTTTTTTTAGAATATGCCATTTGGATTACTCTAAATGAATATTGCACTTCCTTTGTCTTTTGTTTTACAAAATTGATTTTTGGCACACATGAAACAATTTTAACTAAAATTAAATTTACACATGAGTTTTAATTGCAGAGAGGTGAACATATATGATTTGGAAATGTAATTATGAGGTCTAGTGGTGACAGAACAAAGAGATTCATAATTGATCACATTGACTATCACCATTAAATTTAAAAAAATGTACTATGTAAATATTAATTTGAACTCAAGGTGGTGTGAAACATGAATACATTTTTTTTAAAACTATTATTTGATAATTTGAGGTAAGTTTGTGTGAACTTATACTAGTAGAGTAATGTATACCCATAATTCACAGACCAGGTCCAGGTTGATAGATGCTTTTAAGATAATAAAGTGCCCTGTGTATTCAAGACTGTCAACTGACCACTACCTGGTGGTGAGTTGGCTCCGATGGTGGGGGAGGATGCCGGTCAGACCTGGCAGACCCAAACGTATTGTGAGGGTCTGCTGGGAACGTCTGGCAGAGTCTCCCGTAAGACGGAGCTTTAACTCCCACCTCCGGGAGAGCTTTGAACACGTTCCGAGGGAGGCGGGGGACATTGAGCCCGAGTGGGCCATGTTTCGCGCCTCTATTGTCGAGGCAGCTTATCGGAGTTGTGGCCGCAAGGTTGTTGGTGCCTGTCGTGGTGGCAACCCTCGAACCCGGTGGTGGACACCGGCGGTGAGGGATGCTGTCAGGCTGAAGAAGGAGTCCTATTGGGCCTTTTTGGCTTGTGGGACCCCGGAAGCAGCTGATAGGTACCGGCAGTCCAAGCGGCATGCGGCTCGGGTGGTTGCTGAGGCAAAAACTCGGGCGTGGGAGGAGTTCGGAGAGGCCATGGAGAATGACTTCCGTACGGCTTCGAGGCGATTCTGGTCCACCATCCGGCGTCTCAGGGGGGGAAAGAGGTACGACCAACACCATTTATGGTGGGGTGGCGTGCTGCTGACCTCAACTCGGGATGTTGTGAGTCGGTGGGCGGAATACTTCGAAGACCTCCTCAATCCTACTGGCACGTCTTCCACTGAGGAAGCGGAGCCTGGGGACTTTGGGTCGGGTTCTCCGATCTCTGGTGCTGAGGTCGCCGAGGTGGTTAAAAAGCTCCGCGGTGGCAAGGCTCCGGGGGTGGATGAGATTCGCCCGGAGTTCCTTAGGGCTCTGGATGTTGTAGGGTTGTGTTGGCTTACGCGACTCTGCAATATCGCGTGGACATCGGGGGCAGTTCCCTTGGATTGGCAGACTGGGGTGGTGGTTCCCCTATTCAAAAAGGGGGACCGTAGGGTGTGTTCCAACTATAGGGGGATCACACTCTTAAGCCTCCCTGGTAAGGTCTATTCAGGGGTTCTGGAGAGGAGGGTCCGTCGGATAGTCGAACCTCGGATTCAGGAGGAGCAGTGTGGTTTTCGTGCTGGTCGTGGAACACTGGACCAGCTCTACACCCTCAGCAGGGTCCTGGAGGGTGCGTGGGAGTTTGCCCAACCAGTTTACATGTGCTTTGTGGACTTGGAGAAGGCATTCGACCGCGTCCCTCGGGGGGTTCTGTGGGGGGTACTCCGGGAGTATGGGGTACCAGGCCCTTTGATAAGGGCTGTTAGGTCCCTGTACGACCGGTGTCAGAGCTTGGTCCGCATTGCCGGCAGTAAGTCAGGCTCGTTTCCGGTGAGAGTTGGACTCCGCCAAGGTTGCCCTTTGTCACCGATTCTGTTCATAACTTTTATGGACAGAATTTCTAGGCGCAGCCAAGGTGTTGAGAGGATCCGTTTTGGTGACCTTAGAATCGCTTCTCTGTTTTTTGCAGATGATGTGGTCCTACTGGCTTCATCAGTTCGTGATTTACAACTTTCACTGGAGCGGTTTGCAGCCGAGTGTGATGCGGCCGGGATGAGGATCAGTTCCTCCAAATCCGAGGCCATGGTCTTGAGCCGGAAAAGGGTAGCATGCCCTCTCCGGGTCGGGGAGGAGGTCCTGCCCCAAGTGGAGGAGTTTAAGTATCTCGGGATCTTGTTCACGAATGAGGGAAAACTGGAGCGTGAGATCGATAGGCGGATAGGTGCAGCGTCCGCAGTGAAGCGGGCGCTGTACCGGTCTGTCGTGGTGAAGAGAGAGCTGAGTCGAAAGGCAAAGCTCTCAATTTACCGATCGATCTACGTTCCCACCCTCATCTATGGTCATGAGCTTTGGGTTATGACCGAAAGAACAAGATCTCGGATACAAGCGGCTGAAATGAGTTTTCTCCGCAGGGTGTCTGGACTCTCCCTTAGAGATAGGGTGAGAAGCTCAGTCATCCGGGAGGGACTCGGAGTAGAGCCGCTGCTTCTCCACATCGAGAGGAGCCAGTTGAGGTGGCTCGGGCATCTGGTTAGGATGCCTCCTGGACGCCTCCCTGGTGAGGTGTTCCGGGCATGTCCCACCGGGAGGAGACCCAGAGGAAGACCCAGGACGCGCTGGAGGGACTATGTTTCTCGGCTGGCCTGGGAACGCCTTGGGATTCCCCCGGAGGAGCTGCTCCAAGTGGCTGGGGAGAGGGAAGTCTGGGCCTCCCTACTTAGGCTGCTACCCCCGCGACCCGACCCCGGATAAGCGGAAGAAGATGGATGGATGGATGGTGTATTCAAGACCAGGTTTATTGTTGTGTTTATTAATATATTATATTTATTAGGGATTTAGGAAGTACTAAATATTTCATATTTATACCTTTGGCGTCTCCCTACAACACACGTTTTCTATAGGGGAAAGGAAGCTGCAGTGACCACAGGTGCACCTGTTGAAAGTAGTTATTTTTGCTTTATAATTTGGATACATATGTCTTACTTGAGATTGTTTAACCTTAACAAATATGACAATTTGTTGCTGCTTTGAACATTAGCCTATGTTGCTAATATCAATTTACCACTCAGATACTGGTCCTCCATTGCCTCAGCAGCAGCGGATTCTTGGATTGCTGCATCAGTGCCTGAAGCCAGCGGCTCGAACTGGCTCAGGGCCGCTCTGCTCCAATTCTCTCTCAGCTTCTGGTGAGGGAGGTGGAGAAAAGTCCTCCACCTCAAAGTCCTCAACCTCACTGACATAACTAGCTGTTTCACTGTGAACACTGTCCATGTTGCATATATTATGCTAATGCTAGCTGCTTGTCACGGTCCTGGCCACACCTCCTCACTCTACCCCCCACCTCCTCCCCTCCTTTAGGCAGCGCCTCTACTGCCTCTCGGAACACCCACTTTGTTGCAGTTTTTGAATCTGGTCTTGGGGCGGAGCTATAGATCCACAGGGGGGTTAGCACCACTTTAAACATCCCAACCACAGAATTATTGTTTCAAAACAAAACTCAAATTAAAACCATTTTGTAATGATTTGTTCCTCTTTGCAGAAATGTGGTATTTTCATCCCGAGACGCTGATGTTCTTCCATCTGACTGGCCTCATTACTGGGCAGCAGGCTCCATCAACATTCTCAGTTTTCCCTTTCCTCACTGTGTGGAATGCCCCCACTGAGATCTGCCTCTCAAAGTATGGCGTGGACCTTGACTTGGGGATGTTCAGCATCATTCAGAACCAGAACCAAACCTTTATGGGTGACAACGTCACTATCTTTTATGCTGAAAAGCTCGGTCTGTACCCGAGGTACTCGGACAAGCGCGTGGCTGTTAACGGAGGGGTTCCACAGAACAGCAGCCTTGACGAACACCTCAGAGCAGCCTCTGAAAATATCACCACCTTTATGCCTAAAAGAGACTTCCAGGGCCTGGCTGTTGTGGACTGGGAGAGTTGGAGACCCGTGTGGGAGAGAAACTGGGACAGTAAACAGGTGTACTGGGAGGGTTCACGAGCGCTGGTGAAGGCCAAGCATCCCGACTGGAGTCCTGCTCAGATCGAAACCGCTGCACGGAAAGAGTTCAAGCAATCTGGGAGAAAATTCATGGAGGAAACTTTAAAACTGGGGCAGAGGATGAGGCCAAGTGGTTTGTGGGGTTTTTACGGTTTCCCCAACTGCTACAACTATTACAGCAGCAAAATAACAAATTACACCGGGGAGTGTCCCGCCGTGGAGCTCAAGAGGAACGATGAGCTGTTGTGGTTGTGGAACGTCTCCTCCGCTCTGTATCCTGACATCTACCTCGGCCTTGAGCTCCGAGGCCTCGGCAGAGAAGTGCTCCTCTACGTTCATCACCGCGTCCTGGAGGCCATGAGGGCCTCGGCTCAGGCGAGCCCAGCTGAGCTGCCCGTCTTCCCCTACGCTCGCGTCGTGTACACCTACTCACTGGATTTCCTCACACAGGCGAGTGGCAGGTTAATGCTCTGAAACACCCCGTCATCATCATCTGATGTACATATTTGACCCTGAAGTTTTGTTTTACCTGCAGGAACATCTGGTTTACACGATTGGAGAGAGCGCTGCAGTGGGATCTGCAGGGGTGGTGCTTTGGGGGGACGGCACTTTCTCTAAATCTAAGGTACAACACATGCAGCACGTCTTTAACATCACATTTACTCTGTGGAGTGCCGTAATATGGATAACCTCTCACACAGAACGTGCAAAAACAAATGAGCAGGGGTGCCACAAGTGGGGGCTGTGGGGGGCAATAGGTCTCAAGCTTTTGTTTGGTGTGCATTTTTAATTTTCTAATTTCAAAATTTAATAAATTTGTTATTAGTATAACCTTATGTACATTAAAAAAAATCCGTTTTAATAATCAGAAAACTGAGGTCATTGTGTTTTGCCCTATAGCTCTGCTGCTGTTCCTGTTAACCTTGACTCTATTGAGCCATATCTTAAGTCAAGTCAGTTTTATTGTCATTCACATCACATGTGGTACATGAGGTGGAACAAAATTATGTACACAGGGTCCCAGTTACACCCAATAAAATATAAAGTGTAAAAAGAAACAATATACGTATAAGGATCTAAGATAATTCTAGGATATACGCTGACACACGTCATAATTAAGACTTAAACAGTCTGTTACAAACCTCGGGATGGCTTTAGACTCTGACTTTAAGTTGAATAAACAAATTAACTCTGTTCTACAAAAAACTTTTTCCAATTTAGGCAGATTGCTAAACTTAAGACTGTGTTGACCAGATCTGACCTTGAACAAATAGTCCATGCATTTGTATACAACCTGACTAGACTGTAACTCGCTTTATGTTGAGGTCAGTCAGGTGTCCCTGTCACGTCTCCAGCTCATTCAAAATGCTGCAGCTCAGCTCTTAACAGGAACTCATAGGTTTGAGCACATTTCACCAGTTTTGCCCTCCCTTCACTGGCTCCATGTGCATAACAGAATATATTAAAAAAATCTCCTGTTGACCTTTATGTGCATTAATGGTCTTGCACTCTCACACCTCTCTGATCTACTTCAACCATATGTTCCTTCTTGGGCGCTGAGATCATCTGATCATCTGCTTTTGGTTGTACCGAAAACCAGGTTGAAGCTCAGAGGAGTTTGGGCTTTTTCAGTCGTGGACCCTAAACTCTGGAACAATCTGCCCCTCAACATAAGATAGACAACTTCACTTCCTGCTTTAAAATCTCTCCTAAAAACACACTGATGTTTAACACAGTATGATTTGATTTAATATTTTATTGTTTTTCCACTCTGGGAGTGAGCTGAACTGTTTGTGGGATTCAGTTTAGTTTAGTGGGCTCCTGACTGAAGAAGTCCTTTGGATGAAGGATGAAACGTCTCATCAACAAAAGAAACTGTCCAGGTGACCTAACTGAACATTGTTGGATTTATACCTGGATTAAAGAGCATGAACTTTGGTGTTTATTGTTTTGTGTTTTTATGTTTTTTCTTTTGATGCTTTTAATACATTTTTATTTAATATTTTCTTTGAATTTCTGTCATTCATTTTATTGTTAACTGTTTTTTTTTTTTAAGAAAAGAAAAAACAACATAAAAGATAATGGAAAAATATTTCATAAATTTGTGAAAGAATTAAAATACATAAAATGAAAGGTGGCAGAAAGAAGAAAAAATTCTTATTTTGTCTGCCCCTTTTTTCAAACAAACGATTTCAAATCAATTTAAACAATAATCTTCCAGAAACCACCGATCAATTTAGTAACATTTCACACTCAACAATTAACAAATACATTTGAATGCTTTACTTAAAGCTTTAGTATTTTGCTAGCAGTTTAGACTTGATAATTTTTTTTGAATTTCATCACAGAGTTGACATCTTTAACATCCTTATCCAAAACATTCCACAATTCCACTTCCTTATTCGAAATAAAACGTCCCTTCAAACTAGGCCTATATCTAGGTTTAACAAACCTTTCAGTTCCTTTTAAACTGTAACAGCTTTCTCTCTTTACAAAAAACATTTGAACATTAGTGGGTAGCATATTCTTATAAGCCCTATGCATTACTAACAAAAATTGTAGTCTACCAATTCATAAAACTTCAATAGTTTGAGTTGTTTAAATAATACATTCGATGGATGACGATAAGGCTTTCTAGCAATAATTCTCACCGCTCTTTTCTGTAAAATAAAAATAGAATTTGTTATGCTGTACGGGCTTTTAACATGGTGTTTACTGAATATGACCCCAAATGGCAGACCAAAGAACACAAGGACAAGCGAGTACAAAAGTGATCTTTTATTTACAGTGCAGGAACTGGAATGGGCTGTGGAGAGAAGAGGGGAGGCGGTGAATAGAGTTCCAAATGATTTTTTTACAACAATTGTGCTGATAGTAGTATTTGTCCTTACTGTAGAATTTGTTTGCAGGTGGCGTCGGAGTAATGGGTTCAGGGCGAGGTCTAGAGAGACTGTGGGTCCAGTGGGTGAGTACAGATGAAGTTGAAGAGTGGTGAAGATGTCCAGAATGAAGTCCTTAGTAATGGGTTCGGTGTGCAGGGTTGGCAACCAGACGCAGCCTTGGAGACGAGTGAGCAAGCAGGACTGGACAGGAGCTGAACAAACGGGCAAAGGCAAACAGGTTAGTGCAGACGAGTCAAAACTAAGAGTCAGAGGCTGTGACAATATTACCCAAGGTAATCAAATGTTCGAGCGTTGGCTGAACGTCTGGTTGTGGTTTAAGTAGAGCAGGAGGTGAAGGTCTAGGAGGCAGGTGCAGGTGTAGCTAATCAGCTGATTAGCTGCTGAGTGAGGGTGCTGGAGGGGAAGGCAGGACTCCTACAGTACCCCCTCCTCCAGCATCGCCTCCAGGCGATCTTTTTTCCAGGTGGTCCCTTGTTCTGGCCGGCCGTCCTGAGGAGAGCTGCTTTAGTCTGGTGCCAAACCCTGTGACACAGACGGAGATGTTGCTGGACAGAGGGAACAGAAATTTCAGTCTCTTGGGAAGGAAACAAGGGCAGGGAGTACCCCAGGGGGGCTTCAAAAGGGGACAGACCGGTGGCAGATGAAACTTGAGAATTGTGTGCATACTCAACCCAAGGCAGGTGTTGGCTCCAGGAGATTGGGTTATGTTCAATAACGTACCTCAAAGCGGCTTCAAGCTCCTGGTTGCATCTCTCAGTCTGTCCATTCGACTGAGGATGATAACCAGATGTCAGACCAGCGGTTGCTCCCAGGGCTTGACAGAAGGCTTTCCAGACTTGGGAGATGAATTGGGGGCCCCTGTCAGACACAATATCAAGGGGTATACTGTACCATGCAAATGAAAAACATGTTTAACTAGGACCTGGGCTTTCTCGAATGCAGAAGGTAGCTTCACTAGGGGAATGAAGTGTGCTGCCTTAGAAAAACGGTCGATGGTGGTACACACCACAGAATTACCTTCAGAGACTGGCAACCCGGTGACAAAGTCCAAGGCTATGTGGGACCATGGACGGCCAGGCGTCGGGAGAGGAAGGAGAAGACCTGCCGGGGGTCTGTTAGAGGTCTTATTATGAGCACAGGAGGTGCAGGCAGAAATGTACTGTCTGACGTCCCTCTCCATAATAGGCCACCAAAAATGTTTCTTAGTCAAGGAGAGAGTACGAGTCATACCTGGATGGCAGAAGAATTTGGCTGAATGGATCCAATGAAGGACCTTGCTGATGGCGGCAGTGGGAACATACTTCTTTCCCGGGGGGCCAGAGCCAGGATCTGGTTCCGTTTTCTGGGCCTCCAGGATTTCCTTCTCAATGTCCCAGGTCATGATCGCTACAGTACAGGAGCTTGGCAGAATCTTGTTGGGCGACTCAATCTCAGATGAAGAAAACTGGCGGGAGAGAGCATCAGATTTAACGTTGCGAGAACCGGGTATGTATGTGCTAGAAAAATTAAAGCGTGCAAAAAACAAAGACGGCTTGACGGGCATTGAGTCTCTTTTCCCCTTGGATATAGGCAAGGTTTTTTTGGTCAGTACGAATCAAAAACGGCAATTCAACCCCCTCCAACCAGTGTCTCTACTCTTCAAGGGCCATCTTGATGTCCAGCAATTCCCTGTTCCCGACGTCATAGTTTCTCTCTGCAGGGGACAGACGCCGAGAAAAGAAAGCGCAGGGGTGGATCTTACCGTCGGTGGGAGACCTCTGTGAGAGCCCTGCACTCACACCTGTAGCGGACGCATCCACCTCCACAATGAACTGCAGATGGGAATCCGGGTGGGAAAGTACGGGGGCAGACAAAAAGAATCTCTTTAATTCCTGGAAGGTGGCTTCCGCCTCTGGGGACCAGGCAAATTTACGGATGGGAGAGGTGAGTTGCGTTAAAGTTGATGCTACCTGACTGTAGTTCTTGATGAAGCGTCTGTAAAAGTTACAAAAGTCCAGGAAACGTTGAAGTTGTTTTCTGTCCTGGGGTATGGGCCACTCTGCCACTGCTTTTGTCTTCTCTGGGTCGGATCGAACCTGCCCCTCCTCAAAAATGAAGCCAAGGAACGTCACAGAAGGCATAGTGAATGCACACTTTTCAGCTTTCACGTACAGTTTGTTCTCCAGAAGCCTCTGTAGAACTGCTTTGACGTGTCTAGTGTGGTGAGTAGGGTCCTTAGAGAAAATCAAAATATCATCAAGGTATACAAACACAAAATCATCCAAAAAATCTCTCAAGACATCGTTAATCAGGTTTTGAAATACTGCAGGGGCATTAGTGAGACCGAAGGGCATGACCAAATATTCAAAGTGTCCAAGAGGGGTCTTAAAAGCCGTCTTCCATTCGTCCCCTTCCCGAATTCTCACCAAATGGTAGGCGTTATGGAGGTCAAGCTTTGTGAAAACTCAGGAGTCACGAAGTCGTTCAAACACAGAATCGATTAATGGAATGGAATACTTATTTTTTACAGTGATGTCATTGAGTCCTCTGAAGTCGATGCAGGGTCTTAAGGTCTTATCCTTCTTGGAAACGAAGAAGAAACCTGCACCGAGGGGTGAAGTAGATGAGCGGATAATGCCTGATGCTAAAGATTCCTCTATGTATTGCCTCATCGTCTCCCTCTCGGGGCCCGGCCCGACAGGTTGTACAATCTACTAGATGGCAGAGGAGCACCGGGAAGGAGATCTATGGGGCAATCATAGGGTCTGTGAGGTGGTAGTGAGATGGCTCTGTGCTTATTAAAAACTGGGGCAAGGGTATGATAATCGGAGGGCACCTTGGAAAGGTCAATTTCTTCCTTACAGGGGGGTGAGAAGGACCCTGAAGAGATAGCAGAGCGTAAACAATCGACTGAACATGATTCACCCCATTGTTCAATCAGATTATTTTTCCAATTTATCTGAGGGTTGTGCTTCAACAGCCAAGAATAACCTAAAATCAGTTGCGGCTTTGGGGAGTCAAAAACAAAGAAATCACACCTCTCACGGTGGTTACCTGACAGCACCAGGTGAGTGTCTCGAGTCCAGTGGGAGATGGAGGTGATAGTTTGTCCGGTGAGACCTGCGACATTCATTCATTCAACCTTTATTTATACAGGCTAGCCTCGTTGAGCCACGGGGACTCATTTACAAGAGGGACCTGTCTCACTCACACCCAGGGTCAATTTAGAGTTACCAATCAGCCTAACATGCATGTTTTTGGACTGTGGGAGGAAACCGGAGCACCCGGAGAAAACCCACCCATGCACGGAGAGAACATGCAAACTCCACCCAGAAAGGCCCCGGGCCAAGATTTGAACCAGGGACCTGCTCGCTGAGAGGCAGAAGCTTTACCAGTTGTGCCACCATGCTGCCAAACATTGACAGGTTTATTTAGAGGGAGCATGGGTAATTTGAGATAATTCACAACATTCAATGAAATCAAGTTCTGTTCAGCTCCAGAGTCAATCAAAGCCTGAGTAGAAAAATTATTATTATCAAAATGAATTGTTGCAGGGAGACAAAAGTTCTTCTCAGGAGTTGAAGTCAAAGTACCCACCCATATCTCCTGACTTATAGGTGGTTCTGTCCTTTTAAACAGAGCTGACATTCTCTCACGAAGTGACCGCTCTTTCCACAATAAAGACATTCATTGGCAGATAAACAGCATTGTTTTTCCTTGGGTGAAAGTTTTGCCCGACCCACCTGCATCGGTTCCGGTTCGGGGAAGGCTGGTGTCGAGGAACTACTTCCGGTTGAGGGACGATCCCAGGATTTGTAGTCCCTTTCTAATTTACGTTCTCGATTTCTTGTGTCGATACGAATGGCAAGACTGATTAGGTCCTCTAAATCCTGAGGAGGTTCATGAGTGGCGATTTGGTCTTTAATCTTGTCATTAAGCGCGTTCCGATAAGCGCTTTTTAGTGCAATCTCTCCCCAGCCTGACTCTCCCACGATCACCCGGAAACGGATAGAGAACTCAGCGACTGATCTTGAACCTTGTCTAACGGTGAACAATCTTTGTTGCGCCTCCTCTTGTAGCAGAGATGAAAAAGACAGGGAGGACAAGGAGCGAACACATTAAATGGACAAAGGACACAAGAAGGCAGAATGTAAAAATAAAAAGCTTTATTGAAAACTGCCCGACTCCTCCCTCCAGGTGCGGAGTGCACCGTCTTCTGGCACAGGGCAACAAAAAGGGAGCAAAAATAGACAGACAAAAGTACAAATAATTGGTGGACAAGAGTGAGTCAGCCAAAAAGAATATAACGTCCCCAGCGTCGGCCCAACCCATAAAAACAGGGCCGTCGCAGCCTGTCTGGAGACGGACTACCTGACCAAAAGGGGACCCTAGGGGTAAAAGAAAAACGATATAACTGGACTACCGATCTCACTCTGTCATTAGGCAAACCAACAAAAACTCCAAACAGCTCCAAGCTCCAAACAGCTCCAAACTCCAAAACAGCTCCAAGCTCCAAACAGCTCCAAGCTCAAAAATGTTCCTGGTTAAACCAGCTTAAACTAACCACACAGGTCAGCATCCCTGATATCAATTATCATTAGCAGGATCCTAATGTCATCAATGCAGCCTTCAGCT
>JBBPBX010025329.1:26984-38959 GCA_038048925.1 Garcialebias charrua | reverse complement strand
TGTCTCTTTCAGGTGATCGCACATCATCCCATGCAGTCCATCTCGTTCGCCTCTGGAGGAGACACAGTGAGTATCTGGATTACATGTTTATACCACAACATGACAGAGTCAGGTGCCTTGTTCTGGTTTCCAACATTATGACTAAACAACTCAATAGATTTAGTGACAGATATCTAAAGTAAGTTTTGCCTAACTGAATTTTCCTGGATTCTGCAGGACACACCTGATTATGTTGCCTATGTGGCCAAGGATCCCATAAATCAGAGAGGTATGCCCTAAACACCTTCCTCCTCACTGCCCAGTTCATGACCATCAGTAATATTTTGACAGGACTAAAAATAGAGAAATTGCATTTCCTGCAAAAATGCAGTGTGAATACTTATTGCTGAAGAACATAAACAGCTGAAATTAGCTAAAAAACATGCTGAAATTATATTTCTTGCCCACCCACCCTTTTTTTTTTGCGAGTCGAGATGGTTCTGTTCATCCTAAACATTCATTGCATTTGTAAAGGATCTTTGGTGTGTCAGTATTAAACTGACACACTTTACCTTAATTACTTACTTATTCAGATTAAATAGTAATTCACGGGTTCTCTCTTTTTCAGGTTTACCCAATATTTCTGTGATCATTTATGATGGACAATACTGTAAACCATATGCCATAAAGTGACAATGAAACGTTGATTTTAGTCGGTATGCCAAAAGACACTACCTTTTATTTAAAATAAATCAACTAAAATTAACACCCATGTACACTTGATTGATTGATTTCAATTTCTTACAAATTAAACGCATCAGCACATTTAATTGTAACACAACAGACATCAGTACAGGATGACAATAATACTTTTTATCTGTAGGCTTTAGCTTAATGTAGTTACCAGCTTAAAATGATATGGGAAAGGAGGAAGTAGGAGAAGAGGAAGAAATAGTTTAAAGGAAATTAATTGTCTTGAGTATGTTACCAGAAATGACACTCTCCATCAGACTTCTGCCGAATCCCAGGTACGTTTGTAAACAGCGGACTCATTACCTTTTAAGACGACAGCCTGGTAAGAGAAGACATTATAGCCTTTCAGATGCACAGAGTCCTTGCAGGCGCAGTACGTCCGAACTGGTTATTTGTTTACTGTTCAACGTCTCCTGGGGTCCGCGTAGTTCATCAGAAAATGGTGTCAGCTCTTGGTTGACTTCAAGACCAGACGTTCCTCGAAGGAAAGTTCATGAAGAACTTTGAGCTTTTAGCTTTGCTGAATTTATAACGGCATGTTATAAATTCTGGCTGATAAGCCAGTCTTTGATTTATGACTGCAGCTTACTTCAGCTTAAAGAGAAAGGACATGACAGTTTTTCTGTCTTTTCAAACTCCTTCAAACTCTTGAAGCGTTCCGGAAGCAAAACGCTTTTTCTAAAGTGTTGAGATTAGGAAAACAGTCTCCTCATTGGTCCGCATGCCAGTGGGAGTGAAAAGAAAATGAGACTTAGGCAGTCAAGGTCTGTTTTAAAGACAGAGAGAAATGTTTTAGGAGGACAGGAGACAGTGTCTAGAACTTTCGTCTACGACTTGATTCACTGTCTCAAACAATTTAAACCAAGACTGGAAGATCATTCTGACATATAATTCAACTTTGATATAGTTCTTTTGAATAGACAGATGCAGAATATACCAGCATATTAATGATCATTCACATATTAAGAATATACTGCTCATATGAAATAAACACAGGTGATACTTCAGAATACATTTGTATTAGAACACAATTAAAAGAGTAGTAATAGTGTCTTTGTGAGAGACTATGTTCTCAAACTCAAAATAAATGTAATAAAATTGTGTTAAATGTCTGTTTACTGGAAGGGTCAGTAAAAAGCATCACTGGAACAGTTAAAAAAGACTAAGGTGTAATCTTGCATCATAGTGGACCCCGTCATGTCCACTACACATTGTTGACCTTGTGTTGATTTTGCACATGACAAATAAACCTAACCTAACCTACATAACCTAAATGAAAGAACAAGCCAAATTTTGCATAAGAAAGAAGAAAAAACCACTTATTTGCTGAAATATGTTTACATAAGCAGAAATGAGCAAAAAGTTAGGAAATTAGCTAAACAAAAGCTGAAATTAGCACACAAAAAAGTAGCTGAAAAGGCAGCAAGAAGCTTAAACTACCAGAAGGAAGTGGAAGGAGCCGAAATGAGCTCCAAAAATGTGGAATTAGCTGAAAAATCTAAATTTAGCACAACAGCTATAGTATAGCAGAAAAAGCAGAAAATAGCAGAAAGAAGTTGAAAGGATCATAACGAGCTGAAATTAGCAGAGCCAATTTATTTAGGCTGAAAGTAGCCGAAATTACCATGAAAAACTTGATTTTATCTGAAAACAGCTGAAATTAGCTAAAAATGCTTAAAAAATACAAAGTTAGCTGAAAATGTAGAACAAACTTAAATTAGCAGAAGTGTAGAGAGAGCACAATGTTGCCCAGTTAGGCTGAAAGAAGAAATTAGCACAAAAATTGGAAATTTTCCAGACAAAGCTAAAATTAGCAACAAAACAGCTGAAAAGTAGCTAAAAATAAAAGAAAGAATTTTAAATTGCCAGAAGGAAGTGGAGAGAGCATATTTTTGGTAAATTAAGCCAAAAAAACGTGAAATTAATGCAAAAAATGTGGAATTAGCCAGAATTTTAAAAATCAACATAAAAACTGCTAAATAGTAGCTGAAATAGCAGAAAAGGTTGAAATATGCTGGTGAAGATTCTCAGTCGTCCAGGACATGATAAAATCAGAACAAGCGCTCAAAAACTTACAGAAATAAGCTGAACAGAACATAACAAGCTGAAATGAACAGAAACATGTTAGAAGAAGCACAAAAATGTTGTAGTTAGCCAAAATAATCTGAAAGGAGCACAAAACAGCTAAAAATCAGCTGAAATTAGCTGAAAGAAGCTGAAAAAAGTTCAAACTTGCACAAGGAAGCTGAAAGAAGCTGAACTGGAAGAAAGTATAAAAGAAACAGTAAAAGGTTGTAAACAGATCTAAAGATGTGAAGGATGTAAAATGAGCTCATTTCATTTTCTACGAGAAAAAAAAAATGACAGAAAAGGCTAAATATTTAAAAAGGCTAAAGTTGCACCAATACCAAAGTCATAGCAGGATTGTCCTGAAAGAGTGTTTTGTGATTTGTTGAAAAAGCACAGAAATTGTGGAACGAGAAAGATGCCGAAAATGTACGGAAGATAAATGGATCATAATAGTATGAAAGCTTCATAAACATTCACATAAACGAAGCTCACTCTTACACATGGCTCAAAAGTAAACGGTTTTCTTTTTGTTTATGTCTGCAATGCTTGTTGGGTGTTTTTCAGCATGCCACATCCTGGAGTGTTCAGATGGTTTAGCCCAGAGTGTCATCAGCACCATTGGACAGGCCTTCGAGCTGCAGTTCAAACAATATCTCCACAGCCCTCCTAAAACCATGGCGTCTGTAGAAAGGTAACTCAAAGACTGTTCAACGGTAACCTCAGCTGCTCTGACTCAGTACCCGACTCCCTCTCTATGAACTGCCCTCAGTTTAGCTCATGGTCAGATTCTTGTATGTAAGCCCTCGTCTTGTTTCAGTCCTGTTTTGTACTTTAATTTTACAACCTGCTCCTTGTGTGAACGGTGATTCAGTATTCACACTGTTGTTTTTCTGTTTGGAGCTTCTTATAGCCATGAACGAAAAGGTGATGGAAGTTTTAAAAATTGCACATTAAACACCCAACCGGTCCAGCAAAGCTGCATCAAAAAGCCAAAGTTTTTTTCATTCAACCTTTATTTAGACAGATAAGTCACATTGAGCCTCGAAGACTCACTTACAAGTGAGATCTGCTTAGACAGATAAAAAGTAATGAAATTAGACACATAAGGAAATGGAGGAGAAAAAATTCCTATTAAAATCTTTCTTCATGCCTGAGAAAAAAATTTCTAATATTAAAAAACACCTCGCACAAATAAGCACATAGTGACGTAGACATTCTGCAGAGGGGGGAGACACCGAGAACGATGAGCAATGTTCATACTCTCGAGGTCACCGTAAGAGTTCTGAAAAGGATGGAATAATCAGCCAGCTCCCTCTGATGAGATCCGTAAACATTCTCGAGGACATCGGGGAATGGCCAAGGTCAACGCTAATGAGAATCCAAGAGTCCTGAAATGATGACAGAATGTTTATTCAGCTGGTTCACTCTGGTTGACAGTGGAGTTCCCCGATGGGCGGGGTTGAGCGTCAGATTACATGTCCTCCAGGTGTATTCAGATAAGGTGGCCTTCGTCAGCCAGGGGAGTCAGATTCAGATAAACACAGTTGTTTTGAGTGCAGGCAGAACATAATGACATCTACCTTGAGTCTGCGTTGGTCCAAAAGATTCTGAAAATGTCCAAAATGATGTGGCCACACACCGATGGAACGTGCCTGAGTAAAAATCCCCAAGATCTGATCCATTCTGCCCAAGGCAACTGAGTCCGGGTACACTGGCAAGAACCAAGCCATCACAAAGGCAAGCAGAGTGATCGGGTCTCAATTTGCTGCAGACGACTTCCTTGATTGTAGATAAAACCAGCAACCAGCTGAATCCAAAAAGCAGGAACCAGTTATCATAAATCCAATTAAATATGCGTCCTTTAGATCCACAGATGACAGCAGAGATAGACACGTCATCAAGTCTTCAAGTCGATGAGATATCCAGCTGAGTCCATGCCAACAGGGCAAATCGGCTCTCCTAAAGCCTGTCTTCTTTGAAGAAATGTTATCAAATTGTGTAGAGGGACCAACTGGCCGAATAAGTCCATAGTTTTTTTGTTCGGAAGATATGCAAGAGAGGCTCAGAAGCAGTTTCACAGACAGACAGAGCAGCAAAGCAAAGCAAAGCAAAAATGAGACGTGAACGCTTGTGTCCTTCTCGTATCTTGAAAAGATTTTCTCACATCATGACCAAACATTGAGTGGCTTGACTGATGCTCCTGCAGACACAGCAGAAACTGTAGATTCATCAAAACACACTCCTTCCTGTCAGTGGCATCATATTTAAAGATACTTATTAATCTTAGAGTTTACATTGGGATGACTACATTATTTGCTGTTTTAGCATGCCGTATAAAAACTGATTTATCAGATATACACAATTTGTTTTAAATCAAATTCAGACCGTTCTGAAATATATAACCTTACTCCACCTCTGTCTCATTCTAGGTCTGTCAGGATGGAGGAGCCGGTGTGGGGGGAAGAGGAAGACTTTTCTGACCATGATTACTACAACAGCATCCCAGGGAAGGAGCCCCCTGTTGGGGGAATTGTGGACTCCAGATTCAGGCCCACTGGAGCCCTACTGGGCCACATTCACACCCAACCACAGAGCAAGATGGCGCATCAAGTGAGTGTCCTGACATTAGGGCAGAAACGGTTGATCGTGTCCAGCTCTGGATGCTGTTACGATAGTCAATGATAACTATAAACCTATTCTTCATACACAGTGTAAATTTTATACTACAAATGAATATCATCATAATATTCTTTAAGTTTTTTTTAAGAACATGTTGGAAGAGCCGGAAAAGGGTAGCATGCCCTCTCCGGGTCGGGGAGGAGGTCCTGCCCCAAGTGGAGGAGTTTAAGTATCTCGGGATCTTGTTCACGAATGAGGGAAAACTGGAGCGTGAGATCGATAGGCGGATAGGTGCAGCGTCCGCAGTGAAGCGGGCGCTGTACCGGTCTGTCGTGGTGAAGAGAGAGCTGAGTCAAAAGGCAAAGCTCTCAATTTACCGATCGATCTACGTTCCCACCCTCATCTATGGTCATGAGCTTTGGGTTATGACCGAAAGAACAAGATCTCGGATACAAGCGGCTGAAATGAGTTTTCTCCGCAGGGTGGCTGGACTCTCCCTTAGAGATAGGGTGAGAAGCTCAGTCATCCGGGAGGGACTCGGAGTAGAGCCGCTGCTTCTCCACATCGAGAGGAGCCAGTTGAGGTGGCTCGGGCATCTGGTTAGGATGCCTCCTGGACGCCTCCCTGGTGAGGTGTTCCGGGCACGTCCCACCGGGAGGAGACCCAGAGGAAGACCCAGGACGCGCTGGAGGGACTATGTTTCTCGGCTGGCCTGGGAACGCCTTGGGATTCCCCCGGAGGAGCTGCTCCAAGTGGCTGGGGAGAGGGAAGTCTGGGCCTCCCTACTTAGGCTGCTACCCCCGCGACCCGACCCCGGATAAGCGGAAGAAGATGGATGGATGGATGGATGTTGGAAGAACTCTGTATTTATGCTCGATTGAGGTTTAGATCTGTTGTCTTCTTGAATTTTCTCTAACCATTCTATTCCTTAATAATACCAGAGCTGTCAGGGATTAAACTTTACGATCTAATGTTTTCTCAAATGTAATATAAACTGCATTTGGGTGTTATAATTATGATCAATGTTCGTCACAGAAAGACAGAATGAGAATCTGCCTTAAACACCTGACTCCTCTCTGATTATCTGTGTTTTGTTTAGCCTTCTGTGTACCGTATTTTCTGGCGTATAAGCCGCATCAGTCAAAATAAACATCATGAAGAGGAAAAAAACATATATACGTTGCTTCGGCATATAAAGCCCCCAGTATAGCTCCGCGTGAGTCAGAGCGCCGCGGCACGCCGTGTGAGCGCCGCGGCAAAAGCCTTTGATCGCGGGCATGAACGCGCCAAGCTCAAATTTTAAGACCACCTACACGCGTGCGTTGAAAACTGCCTCGCGTGTCAGCAAATGACCAATCAGCGACCTCAATTTGTGGCTGCAGCTGCTGGAGCCTGCACTCCAGAGAGCTGCGCTTGCACAGAGCTATAATATGAACTGCCGGCGCGCAGCACACGCGAGTCCAGCGGCGCTGGACACAACACACAGCTATACTGGAGGCTTAAGTCGCATTTATTATGGGTCACTGCTGACCCCTGGGAAAAGTGGGCCGGTGTCATGCCAAAAATCGATTGGCGGCCGCGGGAGTGCACACGGGAGAACTTGCTGTTGCAGTTTTTCGAAATTTAACAAGATTAACACTTAAATACCGTGTAAAGTAAAATTAAATTTGTGTTTTGAGTTTGTCACACGGCATAAATATGTGTTATTAATCACCCATATAAATCTGACTGATTAAAAACATTGTTTACCTTATAAAATTAAGTCTCAAAAATCATGAAAAAACATGATTTTGCCTTGGTCTGAAACTCTGGGGGCGTGTCAGCGCGTGGGCGTGGTTTCAGCGCAGCTGCGCTCGTGTCCTGCCCCCTCAGCTGAGCTGTGTGTGGAGGCAGACGGGTGCGCAGAGATCCACCTGCTCTGTTTGAGTTCTGGCTGTAACAGCAGCTCATTTTTCCAAGAGTTACGCTGTTTTTAGTGCACTAACAACTCTGGTTTTGTTTTTAAAGTTGAGGACACATAACTCCGCTGTTATGTGTTTAATAATAAGCGCTATTTTAGAAGATGAGCAGCGGACTCGCTGCACCCGGTCCGACCCGGTCACATCGCATGCGGGGTCTGTGTTGGTGATTAAAATAAAGAGTAATCACGTTGATAACTAAGTTATCTCATCTGTGTCAGCGGAGTCACGGCGTTTCACGGCGCGCGTGGCAGGATTTCAGCTCCACGCGGATCGCTCTCACACACACACACACACACGCGGGGGGGCGCGGAGGTGCAGGTGGCAGTGGTCGCTCCAGCAGCACGCCTGGGTTTGTTTGACTCCCTCCTGCGTCTCAATGTCACGGGCGGCTGCAGCCTGCAGTCCTCCATGCGTAAAAGGAGTGAGAGTCCTGCAGGGAGACGGTCGGTAGCGAGTGAACGGCTCCACCGAAGAACGCATTTATACGGCTGGAGCTGCAGGGGGTGGGGCTTGTTACCGTGTGACGAAACACGGTAACATTTAAACCACGCCTAAAAAATCCTGAAACAGAAATATCTTTATACACAGTTTGATCTATAACTCCAAAATTAATTGAGCTACAATTTTGAGACTTTTTACTCATTTACAAGATTACAATTATGACATTTATAATGTTTATTGAAGAAAATGTTGAAATTCACTTTACACGGTCTTTAAAAACTATTTTTTGTTTGCTCGACATTATAGCAGCGGGGTGTCTCAGTTTAACCTTTTCCTTAATAAATGCACTTTAATGGTCAATGTTTGAAGGGGGGCAGTGGGGGTTGAGGTACAGTAACAACATATACGCCCACAGGTAGCTGTCAAAAGCCTAGAGGTGCCTCTTGCGCCTCTAGCTGCTGCAAATGGTGTTTACTCTGGTTCTTGTCAGTTTGAATGAACATTAAATCATCAGTGAAAAATTGCGTTATGAATATGGAAAAAAGTATATAAGTCACTTTGTCAAATAAGTTGCAGGACTGACAAATCTATACAAAAAAATGCAACTTATATGCTGGAAAATACAGTAGTTTAACAAAACTGTAGCATGAAAGCTCTGCAACTGTCTCATGTCTGCACCACAAAGACACACACAGTTACATGAAAAGGTTCGGTGTTAGAAACCACCGGCCTCTCCGTGCAGCTTGTTGACAGATGAGGACTCTGTAGAAGGTTGTTGATTTAAGATGTGTTCTTTGGGTGTGGTTGTGTTTTAGCAGATGGGATCACCAGCCAAGAAGGAGCAGGCATCTTACCCACCCGGACAGCTGTGTTATGAGCTTCACTGGGACACGGAGACCACCTGCGGCTCAGGTGAGACACCCTGTGGCAGGAAGGGTCGAAAACAGGTTAAAAAAAAATGTTTTCTTGAGTCAGAGTGAGCGATTGTTGTGGCAACATTACTTTGATTTAGGCCGTTTTAATCAACATTAAGACGTTTTTTTTTTAATAATGTTCAAAGTTTCTATGTTTTCATTTATTTACGGAAACTACTGTTCGTACCACTTTACAATAAGGCTCCCCTTATAGATGGCTAATAAATAGTTTATAGATAGATACATTATTAATTCCTCTACAAACACTTTATAAATCATTAATAACTGCTTATTATGCATTAATTAAGGGAGACAAAATTGATCATTTTGTTGCCGAACAGTGGGACAAATCTCTTCACCTATTTCATCTAGATTTGTTATATTAAACATTTCAGACTTGTAAACACAATAATCATCTGCAAACCATTTTTTAGCCTATAATATTGTACTTTATCACTGCATTAAAAGTATCTGAAACTAATATTATATCATAAAAAACATGTTTACTAATACTTATTGTGCTTAAAAGGTAGTAACATAGTCTGAAATGTTTAACTCTAGATGAAATATATAGGTGAACAGATTTGGCTCATTATTTGGCAACAAACAGGTCAGTTTTGTCTCTGTCACCCTTAATTAATGCATAGTAAGCAGTTATTAAAGATTTATAAAGTGTTTATAAAGGAATTAATAACTTATCTTATAAACTATTTATTAGCCATCTATAAGGAAAGCCTTATTGTAATGTGGTACCCTACTTTTATTAGAGATTTGGTGTATTTCTGTGGAACTCAGATGATTTTGAGTTTATATGTTCGGTTTAATTTGCTATGGAGCTCGGCTGCTGTTTTCTACATTGTTGTGTCAAAAAGTGTGGTGATCGCTGCTTTGTGGCCTGAAGACAGTTTATTTTCTAACAAACTCAGAGGCCGTTTAGATTCTTCTCTTCAGATTACATTAAGATTAGAAAATCTGGGAAGCAGAATGTCCTGTTTCTAATTTTGTTTTTTTTAACCTTTATTTTATGTTATTATTAAGCTCTTTTACAAGAATGTCTTGGGCAACGTGTGCAGTGCAAACAAGCCATTACAAATACAGCAACAGTCTTAATAACAGTAACAGTAAAATATTTACAACAAAACATCTGGTAATAAGACATAAAATAAAATGCAAGTTTTAAAAAAAATCACAATTTAAGACACTTGCACATTACAGGTGCAAGTTGTGACTAAAACCTCAGACAGTTTTTCAAGGTCAAGGTCAAGGTCAACTTTATTGTCAGAACTGCAATATGTACAGGACATACACAGAATTGAAATTGCGTTTCTCTCAGTCCCTCGGTGCAACAGTAACTATTTAAACATTGAAACACTGAAACATATAATAATAGACATAAGCATAAAATAGTAAAACTGTAACACTGTCCTGAGTTTTTGCATAGTGGTATAAGAGTATGAAAATTTACACCAACTCTAAAACTAAAACTAAAACACTAAACATTTAATGAACATAATACTGTCCTGAGTTTTTGCATACTAGTATAAAAAAGTATAACTATAAAATAAACTAAAGGTTCTAGCATTGACATTTGCAAAGTGGCAAAGCAGCATATGAGTTAATGTACACAGTATATGTATGAGGTAGTAGTTGATGTTGTTATAGAGGCAAAAGTGGCATATGCAGTAAGGCACATTGGGCATCCTTAAATAAGGCTGGTCAGAGAATACTGTATATGTATCAGCAGTGGTGTAGATATAAAAGTAGTGTAAATGTAAACAGTAGTAATAAATGTAAGCAGTAGTAATAAATGTAAACAGTATTAATAAATGTAAACATTGAATGTAACCAGTAGTATGTAAACAGAGAATGTAAACAGTATTATGACTATAGGCAGTGATGTAATACAAACATTAGTGCAAATATGAGAAGTAGTGCAAACTGAATGAGCACATGACCGAGAGTTTAGTGAATAACCCGTTTGATGACACAGAGTCCAGTGTTAAAATCTTTGTGTTGTGTGGTAATGTGTGAGAAAGTTTTTAGTGTTAAGGCAGTTCAAATGGGAGGGGAGGCAGAGCAGGCAGAGTGTTTAGCATCCTGACTGCCTGATGAACAGAGCTGTCACTCAGTCTGCTGGTTCGAGCCTGGAGACTCCTCAGTCTCCTCCCTGATGGCAACAGGCTGAAGCCTGTTTTTAAATGATGAACGACGAGAAGAACGCGAAAAGTATGCTTAAGGTATTTATAATTTGAAGAAGTTTTCTGCAACTTTGCTAAAAAAATAATCATTACATAAAAATGGTTTTATATCAATTTCAGATGTAACGAGAACATTTCTGCTGATTTGAAACAACTTGAATGTCCATTACTTTTTAATTAAACAGATTGTTAGGTGGCATACTTTTTTCAACAATAAGTTGTAATGATAATAATAATAAGTAATAATTGATGCTCTTTCATTGCATTCGGCACAGTAGCAAGTTGCACAATCTAGTACACACTGTGATAAATGTGAAAGTTTTAAATAGTGAAATCAACCACTGGAGAGAGTACAATATATTCAAAGTTTTGAGTTCAGGAAGAGAAATTCAGCCAGCCGTCAGTGAGACATGTCTTTGTTCTGACACCAGATGGGTACCTGTGTGCTGACGGTCAGCCGTCGGGCACCAAGGACTACGAGGAGCACCAATACGTAAACACCCAGAGCCTGGAGAACCTGGAGTCACTCACACAGAGCGCAGGACACAAAGGGGCCAAGGCCCACGACAGTCCAAAGAAAGACCTCTTCGACATGAGTGAGTAGTGGGACATACTTATCTTTGACTAGAAAAACCACAGCAGGATGAACAAATCTTTCTTGTGATACCCCCACCCCACCCCCCTTGCGCCTGCAGGACCTTTTGAGGACGCCCTGAAGCTTCACGAGGCCTGTGGTGGAGCAGCTGGCTCCAGGACACCAGGAGGTTCTGCTTCTCAAGCTGCAGCGGGAGCTGCTCGAAACTTGGAGGAGCAGTGGCCCAGTCCACCGAGACGCAGGGCCCCCGTGGCCCCCAACGAGGAGCAGCTGCGCAGGGAGCCGTGGTACCACAGCCGCATGAGCCGACGGGACGCGGAGAAGCTTCTGGTCCGAGATGGGGATTTTCTTGTGCGTGAGAGCACCACCAACCCTGGGCAGTACGTGCTGACAGGCATGCACTGCGGCCTGCCCAAACACCTGCTGTTAGTGGACCCCGAGGGCG
>JBBPBX010025329.1:19484-21984 GCA_038048925.1 Garcialebias charrua | reverse complement strand
ACCCTGTTGAGCACAACACCCAGAATCAGAGGGAGAATACTGAGGCTTCCAGCTTCTGCAACTTTATATCTACCATCTACAATGTCACAGAGAAATGCTGTTTCCATTTTCTGCCCATGTCACAGCTTTAATTGCAACAGCTATGAGTACCGGTAGCTTGTCCTGATGCATGCTCCATAATCCTGGTAGAGAAATCGAACAAGGTTCAGTCTGGTCCTCCTCAGACTGAAGTCTTTTTACCTGCCTGGACAAGTCTTCTGTATCACGCCTACAAGTGATACAGAACGCAGCTGCCAGACTTCTCACTAGATCCAGTAAATACTGCCACATCACTCCAGTTCTGCATTCACTTCACTGGCTCCCAGTTGAGTTTAGAATCCGTTTTAAAGTCCTTGTGCTCACGTACAGAGCTTTAAATGGCCAGGCTCCTGTATACCTTTGTCAGCTTTTGACTAAATACTCTGCTGCCCGTGACCTACGATCACAGACCCAGAACTTCTTGGATGTTCCACGTACGCGGATGAAAACTAAAGGGGACAGGGCCTTTCAGTCAGTGGCCCCCAGGCTTTGGAATAGTCTGCCCCTGCAGCTTCGTTTTGCTGACTCTGTTGAGGTTTTTAAAAAACAACTGAAAACACTTTTATTTGCTCAGGCTTTTATGTCATGATTTTATTGTATTTTGCATTGATTGATATTTGTAGATTTTATGCTTGTTTTATTCTGTGTATACTTTTGCCATTGATTTTTGTTGTACAGCGCTTTGTGATTTTATGTCTGTGATAAGCGCTCTAGAAATAAACATTACTTACTTACTTACTATAAAAGATGGAACGTTTCAACAAAGAAGAATCCATCCAGAGGACCAGATTCAACCATGTCAGACTACGAGTAGCTTATAAATAAAAACACTACATAAGCTTATAAACTATAAAACAGGCCTTTCTCGACTAAGACAGATGCTTCCTTTCCCTCTCTTGTCTCCCTCCTGCCTGCTTTTGCTCTTGTCCTGAGAATCTGTCTCCAAGCCTCTCTTTACACATCTTCCAAACCGAAAATTATTATGGATCTGGTCAGCTGGTCTCTCAACAAAAGTGATAACATTTTCTCGACGAGAAGACAGGGTGCAGGAGAACACTTATGCCCTGAAGGGACGCATGCAGCTGGACATATCATGGATTCCTGGGTGTATGGAAAATGATTGTCCATTGAGGACGTTGAAGACATGTACATAATTGGATTTATGATGACAGGGTTTCTGATTTTTGGAATTGGCAGGTATCTGGGATATCGATTAATTAGGAAGACGTTGGCAGCAGTTTTGGTAATCATGAGGCTGCCTGCCTTATATGATGGATTGTACTGTGCTTCGAGCGCTCAGACTCAGATGCTTTGCAAGCTCAACCGTAAGCTGGACACATTTTTTGATAATCGCAGGCCACTTGCGGCTCCTGGAACTTGCTGGCATGAAGGAATTGACCTTGGAGAAGGCTACCTCCGTCTACCATGGACCTTACCAAGCTCCGCCCAGAAACGCCCCCTAAGCCCCGACCGGTCTGCATGTCTCCCAAGCAGCAGCATTACTTTCAATGGAAAAATATGGCATCGACTGACTCTGCAGGGTATTTCTGAGTCGAATAGTGTATCATTTCTGCTAGATTCCAACAAAATATCAGCCACGCCAATGGACAGGGGAACCAACAAGCTTATGTTTTTTTTTTTGGACGTTATCAAGTTGTTTGAGCCACGCGATGCCTCCAACAGCGTGCACGTCACAGCTAATGCTACCGTCTGATGAGGAAACCAGCAGCTCACATGCTCAGCATTAATACAGCTGTGGACAGGATCACTGATGCCTATTGTCCTGCAAGGCTGGGTAAGTCAGGCATTCATGGTTTTGAGGGTTACTTTTGAAATCAGCGATTTCTATTGTTGGCAAAAGTTTGTGTGCCTTGGTCGCAAAGCTAATGCTAACTGTAATCTCCATTCATTCCTTAAGTGGTTGGTTAGCCGTTGCTGCTTTAGCTGCTAAACACGCCGACAGCGACTTTTGTGAGGGCTAACGAGCTCAGCCGTCTGGTGTGTTAGTTAAAATCCAGCCTTCGTGTCACGATTTTGTGCAGTTTTAGGTGAAATCGACAGTAGAGCTCGTTGTGTTAGCTAGCTCATGTGGAGTTAGCAGAGCTGTTTCTTCCCAACTTCCAGGACGTTCAGTGAACTGTGGCTTTCTCTCATCGTGACCGCGTGTTGTTAACTAGCAGGTTTCAAAAGCAGGTCAACCCTTCTCTGCTGGTGAAAGAAATAATTGTTCAGTTTTGTGGTCGTGCACAAGCTTTGATCCAAGCAAGGCATTCAGTTTCACATATAGGGAAACGGTGAATTTTACTTCCACAAATACGGTCAGGGTACCTGACATCTCCTGTACAGATACCCCACTGACGGTGGAGGAGCATTTTTCCAGCCCTGACGCAGAAAAAATTCTGCACGTATGCTAGCTAGCAAT
>JBBPBX010025329.1:0-13447 GCA_038048925.1 Garcialebias charrua | reverse complement strand
GCGGTGCTGTAAGAGCATTTTTTGGCCAAGGTTGTAAATCTGTTGGGTGTAACCTCATGCAGTATGATGCAATCTTGTAAGATGTGTTAGTGTTTGGAATACATGTTGCATATGAATTTCAGCTACAACTCCCAAAGTTAGCTCAATGTCAGTAACAATTAAAGCTGCAAGCAACATTGAGGCCCTTGCAGCAAAGCGCCGCTCCGGCTTTACGGAGATCGCGGGAGCTCCAGCTAGTCCATCCATTCGCCATCATGAATGCTCTTGTGCCTATCCTGCACCCGTTCACCAAGGTGTGCATTTGCTAAATCTTTGACATCACCTGCAACTGCCGGAGCTCCAGCAATGCCTCCCAGTCGCAATGTTGAATGGTCTAATTCCATTTCCGCACGCGTCCACCAGAGTGCGCATATGCCGAACCTTCGAAATCACCTTCCACCCAGATTAGTACGATTCCAGCTGCAAGCCTTACAAGTTTTGGCCGAAATCTGACCTTCCAGACATGAGTTATTGTGACTTCCTGTTTTGTGGTGAATGTTTGACGAGCACTTCTTTTATGCTTTTCAACATGTCATCTGTGGTAATCAACAGTTAGTGAATACAGTTTCAGTCTTATATGTTACACAGGGCAAAGCTGGGTCACCCAATAATCGACAATTTCTTCTCTGAGTGGGTGGGGCTTAAAGACCGTGTAAAGTGAAATTAAATGTGTGTTTTTAGTTTGTCACATGGCATAAATGTGTTATTAATCACCCATTTAAATCTGACTGATTAAAAACATTGTTTACCTTATAAAATTAAGTCTCAAAAATCATGAAAAAACCTTATTTTCTCTTGGTCTGGAACGCTAGGGGCGTGTCAGTGCGTGGGCGTGGTTTCAGGCAGCTGCGCTGGTCCTGCTCGTGTCCCACAGTGGAGAGGCAGACAGCAGAGCCAGTAAACCTGCTCTGTTTTTATCCGAGTTCTGTCTGTAACAGCAGCTACTTTTTCCAAGAGTTACGCTGTTTTTGTAAATAGTTTTCTTGTGTGTTTTTAATCTGGAATGAATAAAAAAAAAAAAAAGAGTTGCACCATGCGGGATTTGAACCCGTGGGCTTTGGGACGGAAGGCAAGCGCTCTAACCATTGTCCCAACCAGGCATTACAGATACTCAGCATAAAACGACGCAATATAAAAACATGTTATGATTTGTACGGGTGCCCTGACCATAGGCGTAATTTACACGGGGGTTGTGGGGGTTTTGACCCCCACAATAATTTGATCCGGTCATTTCAACCCCCCCAATAAAATGACATCATTTCGTCATTATACATATCTTACATCAATAATTGATTTTCTTTATTCATTCAATTTTTTTAGTAAAATTGCTGCATGTTTTTAACAAACTCCCTGAGGACTGACCCCCTCCCCTGCAAATAATTTGGTATCACCCATCTCACCGGCTACAGGAAGTCACGTGAGTCACGGAGCTGCTCATGAAGTTGCCCAGAAGTTTCTACATGCATGTATCCGAAAAAGGCCTCCTTTTGTCGGACTGATTACTCTGGCTGCACGCTCCCTGCTATGGATGTACCGGTAGCTGTTTTTGTTTGCAAGATACCACTCATAAACCACACCGCGGATTTTTAAATCCAGCTGATTTCACATTTGGTTCAGATCAGGAGCCCGTCTGCTGTAGTGAGGTAAGAAATATATTTTTTAAGCGTTTATTTAACTAAATTTAAAGAAAGAAAGCTCCGGTTTGACCCGCCTGGCGCCTGCATAAAATTCAGCGAACTTTTTTTTTTTAATCCAGCTGATTTGAACATTCGTTAAACTCAGGAGTACGTCTACTATCACCCATAAGTCAGCAAAGAAATACTGTATATTTTTAAGCGTTTATTTAGCTAAATTTAAAGAAAGAAAGCGTCCGGTTTGACCCGCCTGGCGCCTGCATAAAAATCAGCGAACTTTTTTTTTTTTAAATCCAGCTGATTTGAACATTTCGTTAAACTCAAGAACACGTATTCTATAAATTCAGCTTAGTAATATATTTTTTCTCGCAAAGAAATAATTGTTTTTACCGTGTTTCTTTGTGAAGTTCTTCGTACTAGCTGGGTCCTGTCGCCGCCATCTTGATCAGGACAAAGCTGACGCGTCGCGTGGAGATGACGCGTATTCATTCATTCATTCATTCATTCAACCTTTATTTAGTCAGGTAAATCTTTTGAACCTCATGGGCTCATTTACGAAAGCGACCTGCTAAAACTAAAGAACAATGAACAGCAATGGTAGAATTTCCTTAAACAATAAACAAACAAACAATAAACAATAGAAAACAAAAGAGAGAGATATTAAACACCGAAGGTATTAAGCGTATAGTGTACAATTCCGTGAACCCGGAAACAACCCCCTGACCCTTTCACAATAAAACCGGATACAGTACACAGAGGCTCACATTTACTGCAGTACACCTGTGATAAATCTGTTCTTGTTCAGAGGTTTTGCAGACATTGCCTGAACTTGGCACAGTTTGAAACTTGTGCACATTTTGTGGTTTGTTGTTAAAAATTACTAGCACATGCAAATAGTTGAGAGTTGTTACCTGTGACTGTTCTGGGTCAGTAAATTTTATGGCCACTGTTTACACTTTTGTTTTTGTATTTTAAAGGCCTTAATTGTTTTGATTTAATATTTTTTTAATGTTAAAAGCACAAGAGCACCTTTTTAAGTTTAAATTATGTATTCTTCCTTTTTGCTTGAAGTACTTTTTATTTATGTGTGCAATTGATGGTTAAAATAAAATATTTAAGTTTGTTCAAATTTAGTGTTGACATTTTTTAATCAATTTTGAATCATTTTTTCATTGATTTTGGAGATATCGCGATATATATCGTGTATCGTGATATAGCCAAAAAATATTGCGATATAATATTTTCCTCATATCGCCCAGCCCTAGTTAGAGGCGTGTATTAGACATGAATGGGAGAGCATTCCTATTTCTAAACTTGAGAAACTGGTCTCCTCTGTCCCTAGACGTCTGTTGAGTGTTGTAATATGAAGGGGGATGCCACACAGTGGTAAAAATGGACTTGTCCCAACTTTTTCGGGATTTGTTGACGCCATGAAATTTTGAAACAATATATTTTTCTCTTAAAATGATACATTCTCTCAGTTTAAACTTTTGATCTGTGATTTGTGTTCTGTTCTGAATAAAATATTAGATGTTGGCACCTCCACATCATTGCATTCAGTTTTTATTCACAATTTGTTTAGTGTCCCAACTATTTTGGAATCCGGTTTGTAGCAGTGGACATTTTGAGTTGAGGTAACTCCTAAATCAGAATCATAATAAGCTTTATAATCATTGTACCGGGATACATTGAAATTATGTTTGTACAATACTCCGAAAGATGGGCGCAGTGCACGTTGCTTTTGTTATAATAGTGCGGCCCTTATTCTTTATCAGAATATTTTTGGATAGAAAAAGGTAAGAGCCATGAGGATGGATAGTGGTATTACAAAAAAAGATCTCTTCACATCTTGTCCTATCAGGACACCATTTAAGACATCAAAAATACTCTACCAGCAAGCACATTCATAAACACAATTACATATGCATTTGACATCAAGACGTTGAGATTTGTCCATGAGCACTTTAAGATAGGCCACAGTCCTGATGTTGTTCAGCTGGCAGTTCTGATAAGTCTGCACAGAAGTTCTTGGGGGGTGGTGGGGGATGAGAAATTTGATAGTCAGCTCGTATCCAAGGTCAAACAGGGGAGTCAGATTCAGATAAGCCATAATTGTTGATTTTCTTCAGGTAGACTGCGTTTTTTTTTTCTTCTTCTTTTTTTTTCCTTCTTGTCAGCCTTGAATCCTGCTGGAGTTTTCCCGGTCCAAAATGGCCAGATTTATGGGCATTCACTCCACTGATCCATGTTATGAGCATCCTCAAGGTCGATTCCAACATGCTGACGAGTCCTAGGAGCCGCAGGTGGCTTGCAATTCTCACAAATCACCACCAACTTACAGTTTAGCTCGTAAATCAGCTGATTTTGATTACTCATAACATGAACTTAACCTTCACACAGACTCCGAAGCTTTGTCATGGCCGAAACTGCTGCCGATGTCTTCTTCAAAAGTTTATAAAATAGAGGCCCGCTGATGCCAAAAAGCAGAAACCCTGCTATCATAAATCAAATTATATAAACGTCTTCTGTGTCCTCCTGAGACAGAACTGAGAGCCACATCAGCTGCCAATCTCCCCACAGATCTCTGATGTACCCCGCAGCATGAGTCTCAGCTGGACACGAGGGTTCTCCAGGACACTGTTGTTTTGTTGAAAATATTTTGTCGATTGCGTTGAAAGTCCAGCTCACCAGATCTATAACAGTATTTTTGGTTTGGGAGATGTGTACCAGGAGCTCCAAACACACAGAAAGCAAAAGCAGGATGAAGAGGAGAACGGGGAGGGAGAGCAGAAGCGTCCGTCTTGAGCGAGAGCAGGAGTGGAAAGATGTACCATAGTTGTAAATCATGTGCTTGAGTGTTTCATTAAATTCCATCAAGTGGTTCATCAGATTTTTTGTTAATTTAACACTAGGATGACTGAATTTTCAAGATCCTAAGGACAAACCCCCTCCTTCTCTTCAACCATTAGTAGGCCATTAACTGCCTTTTGTTATAAATATGCGTGCACACAACTCAGACACCCCCACCACACCAGACTGCATTCCAATGTTTCCACCAGGTAAGTAAGTCTCTGCTTGCACTTCCCCCCTTAGTCAGAAGAGAGGCCCTGACCAATTCACACATAACAGACCCTGAAGTTATCTCACAGTTGAACATTTTGGGACATCCACTGAACGGAAAGCTTTGTCTGCTCCAGAACAAGTTTATGCATACAATTGTCTTATTCTGCTGTGATGATTATCCTATAACCCTGATGTTCTGTCAAATAAATTATTTTGCTTACAAGTACTGTCTCTCTCCTTGTCCTTGGCACATGTATATACGATGCGTTCCGACACATGCAGGTGGCCCATTGCTGTGTTCTACAACATGCTTGACCTATTGTTGTCCGTCACCTGACGGACCGACACAGGTCACATGACATAAGGTCAACTGACGGACCAACATAGGTCACATGACCTAGAGTCAAGTGACGGACCAACACAGGTCACATGACCTGAGGTCAACTGACAAAATGACATAGGTCACATGACATGAAGTCAACTGACGGACCGACACTGGTCACACGACATGAGGTCAACTGATGGTCCGACACAGGTCACATGACCTGAGGTCAACTGACAGACCGACACAGGTCACATGACCTGAGGTCAACTGACAGACCGACACAGGTCACATGACCTGAGGTTAACTGACGGACCGACACAGGTCACATGACATGAAATCAACTGACGGACCAACACAGGTCACATGACCTGAGGTCAAATGACAAAACGACACAGGTCACACAACATGAGGTCAATTGATGTACCGACATAGGTCACATGGCATGAGGTCAACTGACGGACCGACACAGGTCACATGTCGTGAGGTCAACTAACGGGCCAACACAGGTCACATGACCTGAGGTCAAGTGACGGACCAACATAGGTCACATGACCTGAGGTCAACTGACAAAACGACACAGGTCACACGACATGAAGTCAACTGACGGACCGACTCAGGTCACATGACCTGAGGTAAACTGACGGACCAACACAGGTCACATGACCTGAGGTCAACTGACATACCGGTATAATGGACCAGATTGCACATTTATATACGGTGCGGCCCATTGCCGTGTTCTACAACATGCTTGACCTGGCAGCGATAAATGCTTATGTGTTATACAAGGCTTGCACTGGGTCCAAGGATTTTGGACTGAGGGGTAGGGGGTGGGGGGGTGTAGGTGTAGAATTAATGGGTCATTAGCAGGGTCATTAGCATGTGAATCGACATTATATAGCCCACTGAAAGGGACCGGGGGATTTGGAAGCCAAGTTCCCTTGCGCAAAAAAGCGCAGCCTTAGTCAAATTAGTGTTAAAAATCATAAGCAAAAATACAGAGCAATTTGTTGTCCTTAGTTATAATTTGAACGATGATGCTCTTTATCTCAGTGTGTAAAAAACTGGCTTTTAAGACTGCTAGGGTTGCTTAGCTGAGGAAGTTGTCTTGAATCAGTTTGACAGCAAAAGTTAGGATGTATGGCTCATGTACGTATTGAGACTATGAGACTAACCTGTATAAATAAAGGTTGAATGAACGTATGGATGTATATACTGCAATATTATGAAATTACATTTCTCTTGAGATTTTTTTTTGTCACCTTTATTGTAAAAGTTGCAGACAATCAAAATGTTTGTCAAGGGCTGGACAACATAGAAACTTTCCATATAGCTACCCTGGTTCATGCCTCCTGATTTTTGGCACCACTACAAGCAGCCCTCTCTATTCTGTTAATGCCAACTTACACATGGAACCTTCATTCATGCTGATGCCATTCAGAGCAACATGATGTTGGATGATAAAGGATATTTAAAGAGTTCAGTACTCGTGTCTGGATGAGCGTTACAGATGACATGAGATCCGTAATGCTTAGCGTCCAAAACAATCCTCCCTTGGTGGGGTCTGCTCTGAGTAACCAGAATCTTTGCATCTTGTGTTGACCCTCCCTTACCTCCACATAAACTTGACGGGTAGAAACAATCTAATTTCACATGTAACGTGTGTCATACTGATGTTTTGCTGTTTTTGATGTGATTTGGAGACATTTTGAGTTTAGTTTTTTTTTACGGGCGGCCGTGGCGTAGTGGTAATGGCAGTCGTCCCCCGATCGGAAGGTTGGCGGTTCGAATCCCGGTTCCCCACACCATGTGTCGTTGTGTCCTTGGGCAAGACACTTAACCCCGAGTTGCTCCCGGTAGGACTGGAAAGCACCTTGCATGGTAGTCTGCCACTACCGGTGTATGGATGTGTGTAGCATTCAATGTGTGTAGCACTTTGAGATTTTCACTAATGAAAAGTGCATTATAAATTGAATTCATTATTATTATTATTAGTTTTTCTGTAAGTACTCACCGGTGCCAACATCTGGCCACTGTGACATCTGAACACCCCCGCAGGCCAGGCAGTTGCACAGTACAACCAACTGACCTCATACAAACGGCACCAAGTGCTAGTAATGCTACATAATGCAACTAGGAGGCATCTTCTATGTATATTGGCGTCCACTCACTGTTTTGACTGACTGTCAGAAGATCAAGCAACTACCTGTTAACATTATCATTTCACCCATGATTGATTTGTTTTAAAGGTGCCAACTTGGGGCATGGTGTAGTGGCAGGGGAACCGACTTGGGACCCGAAGGACCCAGGTTCGAACCCCAGTCACGGCATAACTTGTGGTGTGTTTGAGCAGCACATCTCATCCCAATTGCTCCCCGGCATGCTTTCTATAGCTGCCCACTGCCCCACCTGGTGGTAATTGGGTTAAATGCAGAGTCAAATTTCGTCTTGTATGGAAACATACACAGATGACAAAAATGTGACATTATTATTAATAATAATAATGTTTATTATTATTATTGTCACAAATCAAAAAATTTACAGACTTATCACTAGTCTGTATGTGGACCTGAGTACATTCAAATTGTACCAATCCCTCAGAGTGCTGAACATTTTTCTGAGTGTGAATTGTGATGAAGATTTAAGACTACTTGTATGGTTGAAAGGGGCTGCAGAAGCCAGAAACCAGAGCTCTAGCCTGACCGTTGCACTTCTGAGCCCTGCATGAGATGAGTAAAAATGACTGACAAAAATACCCAAACATTTACAGCCAAACAAACTGAATGACACTTTTTGTTTGCTGGTCAGATCAGATGGTCAGATTGCAACTTCAGAAATGAAAAATATTATTTTCTTTACCTTTTAACGGCCTCAAATGTTTGTGTTGTGGCAGCACGTTTGTTGCAAACCATTTATTGTTTTTGTGTGAAGGTTTTGTGCACTTTGACAGACTGAAAAAGGGGGATTGATTTTATAATTTACTCAAACACTGTTGGATCACTGCAGTCCAGCTGCTGCTGGTTCTGTAACACTTTCTTTGTAAAGCTAATATGGAGTCCTGAGAGGATTCACAAAGAGTTGTATCTATCATTTTAGTCTCTGCTTTGTGTTTTGGTGTATCAAGGAGACCTCACAGGTCCACACAGTTGGTAGGAATCATAGCAACACTCTGTATATGTTAGGGATGATTCTCAGCTACTACCACACCAAATCTTTGCTCAATATCTGGTAACTGATGGAATTACATCATTTTTGTTTTTTTTCTAAGATTACTTGGCTGTGGCAGCCATCTTGTATTGGCTCCAAAAGGTAATCACTTCTAAAAGTACCGGTAGGCCTACAACTGGTGATAGTTTCCAGAAAGTTTCATTAAATGTCATCCACAATTTTCAGAGCACAGTGCACTTTGTAGCACTTTGAGATTTTCATTAATGCAAAGTGCGTTATAAATTAAATTCATTATTATTATTATTATTATTATTATTATTATTATTACAATTTTCAGAGATATGTTGCAATCAGACAGACAGAGTTGACTCCAAATAGGTAATTGATGAAATAAAAAAATAAAATAAAAAGATTTAGGTAAATCTGTTAGCGCCTAAAATATGTGCTGGGGATCATTCATTCATTCATTCAACCTTTATTTATACAGGCTAGCCTCGTTGAGTCACGGGGACTCATTTACAAGAGGGACCTGTCTCACTCACACCAAACAACCATCCACTCTCACACTCACACCTAGGGTCAATTTAGAGTCACCAATCAGCCTAACAAGCATGTTTTTGGTCTCACAGTCAGTCTCACAGGTTGAGCAGAGTAAGTAAAGACAGTAGCATAGAGAAGAAATGAGGTCAGCATCTAGATGTAAGAGTGTCTCCTTTCAAAAATTGGGTTGTCATGTCAAAAACTAGGATGGCTTCCACCTTATATTTATTAATGTAAACTTTGTGAGCTGGATAACTTGAAAAATAAGTAAATGGTAAATGGATTGTACCTATGTAGCACCTTTCTACCTAATCAAGATACTCAAAACGGTTTACAATACAATCTGTGTCCTCATTTACCTCCACACACATTCATTCAGCACTCTACTAGATCTATAATTGAACAAATCATTCTAAAGAGACTAATCAGAGCTTTAGATCCCATTTGTACACCGATGGGATACACATCGGAGGCAATGAGGGGTTCAGTGTCTTGCCCAGGGACACTTCAACATGTGACTGCTGGTGGAATCAAACCCCCAACTATCCCATTAGAGGACAACTGATCTAACCAATCAGCCACAGCTGCCCCAAATAAGCAATGTACAAGCTTTCATTTTAGTTTGCTGCTGCATCTAGGTGTAAGAAAGGTCACTACCTATAATTGGGTTGTCATGTCAAAGTCCAAGATGACCACCACCACTATATGTTTATGTAAATTGGGCACCCTGATCATTACAGGAAACTATGCTTTTTAGTTTTTATATTGCTTAAAAGTATATTTTCCTCAAATGATTGGGGTGGCCAAAGATTAACGTATGAGAGCCAAGGCCACCACTGGCCACCTCCTGGCTCCACCATTGTGCCTGGTGGTGGGTGAACTTGCTCCTTCCACTCTCCAAGATCTGTCATTCTGTACCTCCTTGGACAAGAAATACCTCTGTTCCTGTACACATTGTAACTCCTACTCACTTGTACTGTTTGTTGTTTGTTTGTTTGTTTGTCTGTTTGTTTGTTTTTTGTATTTTATGTACAGTTGGTTGTAGCAGTCATCTGGAATTGGACTGACTCAGAACGTTAATCATTCATCCATCCATCCATTTTCGTCCGCTTATCCGGGGTCGGGTCGCGGGGGTAGCAGCCTAAGTAGGGAGGCCCAGACTTCCCTCTCCCCAGCCACTTGGAGCAGCTCCTCTGGGGGAATCCCAAGGCGTTCCCAGGCCAGCCGAGAAACATAGTCCCTCCAGCGTGTCCTGGGTCTTCCTCTGGGTCTCCTCCCGGTGGGACATGCCCGGAACACCTCACCAGGGAGGCGTCCAGGAGGCATCCTAACCAGATGCCCGAGCCACCTCAACTGGCTCCTCTCGATGTGGAGAAGCAGCGGCTCTACTCCGAGTCCCTCCCGGATGACTGAGCTTCTCACCCTATCTCTAAGGGAGAGTCCAGACACCCTGCGGAGAAAACTCATTTCAGCCGCTTGTATCCGAGATCTCGTTCTTTCGGTCACAACCCAAAGCTCATGACCATAGATGAGGGTGGGAACGTAGATCGATCGGTAAATTGAGAGCTTTGCCTTTTGACTCAGCTCTCTCTTCACCACGACAGACCGGTACAGCGCCCGCTTCACTGCGGATGCTGCACCTATCCGCCTATCGATCTCACGCTCCAGTTTTCCCTCATTCGTGAACAAGACCCCGAGATACTTAAACTCCTCCACTTGGGGCAGGACCTCCTCCCCGACCCGGAGAGGGCATGCTACCCTTTTCCGGCTCAAGACCATGGCCTCGGATTTGGAGGAACTGATCCTCATCCCGGCCGCATCACACTCGGCTGCAAACCGCTCCAGCGAAAGCTGTAGATCACGATCTGATGAAGCCAATAGGACCACATCATCTGCAAAAAACAGAGAAGTGATTCTAAGGCCACCAAAACGGATCCTCTCAACACCTTGGCTGCGCCTAGAAATTCTGTCCATAAAAGTTATGAACAGAATCGGTGACAAAGGGCAACCTTGGCGGAGTCCAACTCTCACTGGAAACGAGCCTGACTTACTGCCGGCAATGTGGACCAAGCTCTGACACCGGTCGTACAGGGACCTAACAGCCCGTATCAATGGGCCTGGTACCCCATACTCCTGGAGTACCCCCCACTGAACCCCCCGAGGGACGCGGTCGAATGCCTTTTCCAAGTCCACAAAGCACATGTAAACTAGTTGGGCAAACTCCCACGTACCCTCCAGGACCTGTTGAGGGTGTAGAGCTGGTCCAATGTCCAGTTGTAGATATTTATCTAAACATTGCATTCTGTAGGTTTCAGTCAAATTTGCCCAGTGGTTCATGAGATACAATAAATTGATAACAGAGAGATGCAAAAATACACTGACAAATAAAAACATTATTTCCCACCACTGAAATAATAAATTGTATGTTGTACTTGTTTCTATCTGTTAACATGGTTTCAGGACATATTAAAGAGAGTTCAGGGGGAAGTTAAAGGAAACACAATTGGCTGTTTTCTTTAAACTTGACAGTTTCCTGACAAATAAATGTCTACATTTATCTTGGATACACGATGGCAACAAAGTTTGTTCTGCTTATGACTGAAACTTTGACAGAACTGAACTAACATGTGATTCCATACATCACATAAATTCTGACCTTTATTGTGTTTCCATGCCTTCAGGTTTAATTTGTGTTCAGAGACCAAAGTTCAGCCGTCCCTGCTTCTTGTTGCATGTAGTTCACTCAGAGATCACACGCAGGTTTAACTGAGCAAACGTTTGGAACATTCCTGTTCGCAATATTCATGGACAGGATCCCAAGGTGCAGAGAGGAAGGTGTCAGGTTTCTGGGGTCTCTCAGTGTCTTGTATTTGCATTTTGCAGATGATGTGATTATGTTGGTGCCTTTAAACCCACACCTTCATCGTGCACTGAATACGTTCACAGGTGAGTGTGAAGTCACTCACATGGGAGTGTAAAGGATTATGAGGAGGTCAATATTAATACTGACCTCTTTACCTTAATTAATTTACTTATTCAGATTGAATAGTAAATTCACGGATTCTTTTCTTTTTCAGTTTACCCAATATTTCTGTGATCTTTATGATGGATAAATAAACAGAGCTATAGAGTGACAATGGACACGTTAACTTAGCTTGATATGTCAAAGAGACACTATCATTTATTTAAAATGAATCAACTAAATTAACACCATTACACTTGATTGACATGATTTCACTTTCTTTCAATTCAAATACGTCAGCACACTTAAATTTAACACAACAGACATAAATACTAGATGTTAAACATATTTAGTCTGAGGGCTCTTTAAACTTAATTAGTTTCCAGCTTAGATTGAGAGGGGAAAGAATAGGAGGAAAGATTTAAGAAGAATTGGGAGGTTAAGAGAGGAAGTTTATCTTGCATTTATGAAACCAGATGACACTCTTCCGTACGCGTCCAGCTAAGATATCATCACACCTCCAGTAAGCAAACAGCTGCTCCTTTACCTTAAGACGTCCGCCTTGGTTCTGGCAAAGAGCTGTGGTCAGCTTTGGACTGACGAGTCGTCGGTCCCGCAAGTCCAAGCTGGACTCCAGACGTGTTTACCTTGTCGGTGTCGGTGATACTCGCTTTCGTCGGCAGAAGCCGTGGCAATCGTGGTTTTTTGGCTCAAGATAATTTATTCCAGGAAGGAATAACAAAGTTTGAGCTTACGCTCATTCGAAGTGGACTCATAACAGCAAGTTATCAGTCCCAGCTGGATGACGAAGGTCGTTAGCTCTTGACCAAGCGTATCCCGCTCTTTGGGAAGGTTCACATCTCTTTCGAAGCTCCCAGCAAACTCTGAAGCGTTTCCGCCCAGTTAGAACTTAAAAAGAGACTTAGAGAGGAGTTTTTTTTGATTGATTGATTGATGTTTATTCATTCATTTTAAAGAACAATACAAGACAGTTTCATCAGATACAAGAATACAAGTAGGATAAAATGAAGGGAGCAGAAAGAAGATGAAATCTTATTATATCTGCCCCTATTTCACAGTTTGTTCAACCAATGATAACCTTCAAGCAACATCACAGAATGAATAATTCCACTTATTTTTCTAACTGTAATACATAAACTAGATCACAAAATGAATAATTCTACTTAATTTTTCTAACTAATACACAAACTACATCACCCGTAATTCTACTTAATTTTTCTAACTGATACACAAACTACATCACAAAATGAATAATTCTTTTTCTAACTAATACACAATAGCAAAATGAATAATTCTTTTTCTAACTAATACACAATTTTTCTAACTAATACACAAACTACATCATACTTATTTTTTTTTTATTTTTTTTTTTTCTTTCTTAATTTTCCTTTTTTTTTTTTTTTTTTTTTACTTGATTTTCCTAACTGTAATACACAAACTAGATCATAAAATGAATAATTCTACTTAATATTTCTAACTGTAATACACAAACTAAAAGATGGCACAACATCAAGATGTTCACAAAATGAATAATTCTACTTAATATTCCTAACTGTAATACACAAAATACATCACAAAAATGAATAATTCTACTTAATTTTTCTAACTGTAATACACAAACTGCTTCACAAAATGACTAACTCTACTTAATTTTTCTAACTGTAATACACAAACGCACTAAGCTAACACGCAAGGTTA
>JBBPBX010025328.1:0-38959 GCA_038048925.1 Garcialebias charrua | reverse complement strand
GAGCGTGTGTCTGACATGTAGAGTGTGTTGTCTGACATGTAGAGTGTGTTCTCTGACATGTAGAGTGTGTTGTCTGACATGTAGAGTGTGTTGTCTGACATGTAGAGTGTGTTCTCTGACATGTAGAGTGTGTTGTCTGACATGTAGAGTGTGTTGTCTGACATGTAGAGTGTGTTCTCTGACATGTAGAGTGTGTTCTCTGACATGTAGAGTGTGTTGTCTGACATGTAGAGTGTGTTCTCTGACATGTAGAGTGTGTTCTCTGACATGTAGAGTGTGTTGTCTGACATGTAGAGTGTGTTCTCTGACATGTAGAGTGTGTTCTCTGACATGTAGAGTGTGTTCTCTGACATGTAGAGTGTGTTCTCTGACATGTAGAGCATGTTCTCTGACATGTAGAGTGTGTTATCTGACATGTAGAGCGTGTTGTCTGACAGGTAGAGTGTGTTGTCTGACATGTAGAGTGTGTTCTCTGACATGTAGAGTGTGTTCTCTGACATGTAGAGCGTGTTCTCTGACATGTAGAGCGTGTTATCTGACATGTAGAGTGTGTTGTCTGACATGTAGAGTGTGTTCTCTGACATGTAGAGTTTGTTGTCTGACATGTAGAGTGTGTTGTCTGACGTGTAGAGTGTGTTCTCTGACATGTAGAGTATGTTCTCTGACATGTAGAGTGTGTTGTCTGACATGTAGATTGTGTTCTCTGACATGTAGAGTGTGTTCTCAGACATGTAGAGTGTGTTGTCTGACATGTAGAGTGTGTTCTCTGACATGTAGAGTGTGTTCTCTGACATGTAGAGTGTGTTGTCTGACATGTAGAGTGTGTTGTCTGACATGTAGAGTGTGTTCTCTGACATGTAGAGTGTGTTGTCTCGACATGTAGAGTGTGTTCTCTGACATGTAGAGTGTGTTGTCTGACATGTAGAGTGTGTTATCTGACATGTAGAGTGTGTTGTCTGACATGTAGAGTGTGTTGTCTGACATGTAGAGTGTGTTGTCTGACATGTAGAGTATGTTCTCTGACATGTAGAGTGTGTTGTCTGACATGTAGAGTGTGTTGTCTGACATGTAGAGTGTGTTGTCTGACATGTAGAGTGTGTTGTCTGACATGTAGAGTATGTTCTCTGACATGTAGAGTGTGTTGTCTGACATGTAGAGTGTGTTGTCTGACATGTAGAGTGTGTTCTCTGACATGTAGAGTGTGTTCTCTGACATGTAGAGTGTGTTGTCTGACATGTAGAGTGTGTTCTCTGACATGTAGAGTGTGTTCTCTGACATGTAGAGTGTGTTGTCTGACATGTAGAGTGTGTTCTCTGACATGTAGAGTGTGTTCTCTGACATGTAGAGTGTGTTGTCTGACATGTAGAGTGTGTTGTCTGACATGTAGAGTGTGTTCTCTGACATGTAGAGTGTGTTGTCTGACATGTAGAGTGTGTTGTCTGACATGTAGAGTGTGTCCTCTGACATGTAGAGTGTGTTCTCTGACATGTAGAGCGTGTTCTCTGACATGTAGAGTGTGTTGTCTGACATGTAGAGTGTGTTATCTGACATGTAGAGTGTGTTGTCTGACATGTAGAGTGTGTTCTCTGACATGTAGAGTGTGTTCTCTGACATGTAGAGTGTGTTGTCTGACATGTAGAGTGTGTTCTCTGACATGTAGAGTGTGTTCTCTGACATGTAGAGTGTGTTCTCTGACATGTAGAGCATGTTCTCTGACATGTAGAGCGTGTTATCTGACATGTAGAGCGTGTTGTCTGACAGGTAGAGTGTGTTGTCTGACATGTAGAGTGTGTTCTCTGACATGTAGAGTGTGTTCTCTGACATGTAGAGCGTGTTCTCTGACATGTAGAGCGTGTTATCTGACATGTAGAGTGTGTTGTCTGACATGTAGAGTGTGTTCTCTGACATGTAGAGTGTGTTGTCTGACATGTAGAGTGTGTTGTCTGACGTGTAGAGTGTGTTCTCTGACATGTAGAGTATGTTCTCTGACATGTAGAGTGTGTTGTCTGACATGTAGATTGTGTTCTCTGACATGTAGAGTGTGTTCTCAGACATGTAGAGTGTGTTGTCTGACATGTAGAGTGTGTTCTCTGACATGTAGAGTGTGTTCTCTGACATGTAGAGTGTGTTGTCTGTAGAGTGTGTTGTCTGACATGTAGAGTGTGTTCTCTGACATGTAGAGTGTGTTCTCTGACATGTAGAGCGTGTTCTCTGACATGTAGAGTGTGTTGTCTGACATGTAGAGTGTGTTATCTGACATGTAGAGTGTGTTGTCTGACATGTAGAGTGTGTTCTCTGACATGTAGAGTGTGTTCTCTGACATGTAGAGTGTGTTGTCTGACATGTAGAGTGTGTTCTCTGACATGTAGAGTGTGTTCTCTGACATGTAGAGTGTGTTCTCTGACATGTAGAGCGTGTTCTCTGACATGTAGAGCGTGTTATCTGACATGTAGAGTGTGTTGTCTGACATGTAGAGTGTGTTGTCTGACATGTAGAGTGTGTTCTCTGACATGTAGTGTGTTCTCTGACATGTAGAGCGTGTTCTCTGACATGTAGAGCGTGTTATCTGACATGTAGAGTGTGTTGTCTGACATGTAGAGTGTGTTCTCTGACATGTAGAGTGTGTTGTCTGACATGTAGAGTGTGTTCTCTGACATGTAGAGTGTGTTGTCTGACATGTAGAGTGTGTTCTCTGACATGTAGAGTGTGTTGTCTGACATGTAGAGTGTGTTCTCTGACATGTAGAGTGTGTTCTCTGACATGTAGAGTGTGTTCTCTGACATGTAGAGTGTGTTCTCTGACATGTAGAGTGTGTTCTCTGACATGTAGAGTGTGTTCTCTGACATGTAGAGTGTGTTCTCTGACATGTAGAGTGTGTTCTCTGACATGTAGAGTGTGTTCTCTGACATGTAGAGTGTGTTCTCTGACATGTAGAGTGTGTTCTCTGACATGTAGAGTGTGTTCTCTGACATGTAGAGTGTGTTCTCTGACATGTAGAGTGTGTTCTCTGACATGTAGAGTGTGTTCTCTGACATGTAGAGTGTGTTCTCTGACATGTAGAGTGTGTTCTCTGACATGTAGAGTGTGTTCTCTGACATGTAGAGTGTGTTCTCTGACATGTAGAGTGTGTTCTCTGACATGTAGAGTGTGTTCTCTGACATGTAGAGTGTGTTCTCTGACATGTAGAGTGTGTTCTCTGACATGTAGAGTGTGTTCTCTGACATGTAGAGTGTGTTCTCTGACATGTAGAGTGTGTTCTCTGACATGTAGAGTGTGTTCTCTGACATGTAGAGTGTGTTGTCTGACATGTAGAGTGTGTTGTCTGACATGTAGAGTGTGTTCTCTGACATGTAGAGTGTGTTCTCTGACATGTAGAGTGTGTTCTCTGACATGTAGAGTGTGTTGTCTGACATGTAGAGTGTGTTCTCTGACATGTAGAGTGTGTTCTCTGACATGTAGAGTGTGTTGTCTGACATGTAGAGTGTGTTCTCTGACATGTAGAGTGTGTTCTCTGACATGTAGAGTGTGTTCTCTGACATGTAGAGTGTGTTCTCTGACATGTAGAGTGTGTTCTCTGACATGTAGAGTGTGTTCTCTGACATGTAGAGTGTGTTCTCTGACATGTAGAGTGTGTTCTCTGACATGTAGAGTGTGTTCTCTGACATGTAGAGTGTGTTCTCTGACATGTAGAGTGTGTTCTCTGACATGTAGAGTGTGTTCTCTGACATGTAGAGTGTGTTCTCTGACATGTAGAGTGTGTTCTCTGACATGTAGAGTGTGTTCTCTGACATGTAGAGTGTGTTCTCTGACATGTAGAGTGTGTTCTCTGACATGTAGAGTGTGTTCTCTGACATGTAGAGTGTGTTCTCTGACATGTAGAGTGTGTTCTCTGACATGTAGAGTGTGTTCTCTGACATGTAGAGTGTGTTCTCTGACATGTAGAGTGTGTTCTCTGACATGTAGAGTGTGTTGTCTGACATGTAGAGTGTGTTCTCTGACATGTAGAGTGTGTTCTCTGACATGTAGAGTGTGTTCTCTGACATGTAGAGTGTGTTCTCTGACATGTAGAGTGTGTTCTCTGACATGTAGAGTGTGTTCTCTGACATGTAGAGTGTGTTCTCTGACATGTAGAGTGTGTTCTCTGACATGTAGAGTGTGTTCTCTGACATGTAGAGTGTGTTCTCTGACATGTAGAGTGTGTTCTCTGACATGTAGAGTGTGTTCTCTGACATGTAGAGTGTGTTCTCTGACATGTAGAGTGTGTTCTCTGACATGTAGAGTGTGTTCTCTGACATGTAGAGTGTGTTCTCTGACATGTAGAGTGTGTTCTCTGACATGTAGAGTGTGTTCTCTGACATGTAGAGTGTGTTCTCTGACATGTAGAGTGTGTTCTCTGACATGTAGAGTGTGTTCTCTGACATGTAGAGTGTGTTCTCTGACATGTAGAGTGTGTTCTCTGACATGTAGAGTGTGTTCTCTGACATGTAGAGTGTGTTCTCTGACATGTAGAGTGTGTTCTCTGACATGTAGAGTGTGTTCTCTGACATGTAGAGTGTGTTCTCTGACATGTAGAGTGTGTTCTCTGACATGTAGAGTGTGTTCTCTGACATGTAGAGTGTGTTCTCTGACATGTAGAGTGTGTTCTCTGACATGTAGAGTGTGTTCTCTGACATGTAGAGTGTGTTCTCTGACATGTAGAGTGTGTTCTCTGACATGTAGAGTGTGTTCTCTGACATGTAGAGTGTGTTCTCTGACATGTAGAGTGTGTTCTCTGACATGTAGAGTGTGTTCTCTGACATGTAGAGTGTGTTCTCTGACATGTAGAGTGTGTTCTCTGACATGTAGAGTGTGTTCTCTGACATGTAGAGTGTGTTCTCTGACATGTAGAGTGTGTTCTCTGACATGTAGAGTGTGTTCTCTGACATGTAGAGTGTGTTCTCTGACATGTAGAGTGTGTTCTCTGACATGTAGAGTGTGTTCTCTGACATGTAGAGTGTGTTCTCTGACATGTAGAGTGTGTTCTCTGACATGTAGAGTGTGTTCTCTGACATGTAGAGTGTGTTCTCTGACATGTAGAGTGTGTTCTCTGACATGTAGAGTGTGTTCTCTGACATGTAGAGTGTGTTCTCTGACATGTAGAGTGTGTTCTCTGACATGTAGAGTGTGTTCTCTGACATGTAGAGTGTGTTCTCTGACATGTAGAGTGTGTTCTCTGACATGTAGAGTGTGTTCTCTGACATGTAGAGTGTGTTCTCTGACATGTAGAGTGTGTTCTCTGACATGTAGAGTGTGTTCTCTGACATGTAGAGTGTGTTCTGACATGTAGAGTGTGTTCTCTGACATGTAGAGTGTGTTCTCTGACATGTAGAGTGTGTTCTCTGACATGTAGAGTGTGTTCTCTGACATGTAGAGTGTGTTCTCTGACATGTAGAGTGTGTTCTCTGACATGTAGAGTGTGTTGTCTGACATGTAGAGTGTGTTCTCTGACATGTAGAGTGTGTTCTCTGACATGTAGAGTGTGTTCTCTGACATGTAGAGTGTGTTCTCTGACATGTAGAGTGTGTTCTCTGACATGTAGAGTGTGTTCTCTGACATGTAGAGTGTGTTCTCTGACATGTAGAGTGTGTTCTCTGACATGTAGAGTGTGTTCTCTGACATGTAGAGTGTGTTCTCTGACATGTAGAGTGTGTTCTCTGACATGTAGAGTGTGTTCTCTGACATGTAGAGTGTGTTCTCTGACATGTAGAGTGTGTTCTCTGACATGTCGAGTGTGTTCTCTGACATGTAGAGTGTGTTCTCTGACATGTGTTCTCTGACATGTTGTCGAGCACTTTTTTGCCACAGTGACTGCAGATCAGCTGAACGCTATAATCTGGTAAAGAGCAGCTCCATTCAGTTTGAGTTTAATGTTTTTTTTCTGTACTTGATCCCTTTCAAATAATACAGATAAATATAAATCTGGTCCATTCCTTCTTGGAACTCTAAATCTCAGGTTCTGACCCATAAACGGCGGTTCTGAGTGATAAGACCAACATGATGTGACCGGCAGGAGGCAGGTGGTGCTGTCCTTCAGCTGATTACTGACCGGCTAATTTCCTCCTTCATGACTTCATTAGGTTAGAAACAGAAATTACTCGAGCTGGACGCTGCACAGACGCCTTACTTTACTCATCAAAAACTGATTTTATATTTTATTAGTTCATCCTCACAACTTTTAAATGTTGCAGGAGTAAAATCTAAAGCCATGATTTTGATTTGATTTGATGTTTATTCATTCATTTTAAAAGAACAATACAAGACAATTTCATCAGATACAAGAATACAAGTAGGATAAAATGAAAGGAGCAGAAAGAAGATGAAATCTTATTATATCTGCCCCTTATTTCACAGTTTGTTCAACCAATGATAACCTTCAAACTACATCACAAAATGAATAATTCTACTTAATTTTTCTAACTGTAATACACAAACTACATCATTCTAACTGTAATCTACTACATCATTCTAACTGTAATACACAAACTACATCACAAAATGAATAATTCTACTTAATTTTTCTAACTGTAATACACAAACTACATCATTCTAACTGTAATACACAAACTACATCAGAAAATGAATAATTCTACTTAATTTTTCTAACTGTAATACACAAACTACATCACAAAATGAATAATTCTATTTAATTTTTCTAACTGTAATACACAAACTACATCACAAAATGAATAATTCTACTTAATTTTTCTAACTGTAATACACAAACTACATCACAAAATGAATAACTCTACTTAATTTTTCTAACTGTAATACACAAACACACTAAGCTACATCATCAGTCAACATAAGTGTAATACACAAACACACTAAGTTACATCATATATAGTTTTTGAGCAAGTCCTTTTTGACCTTTTTCTTAAATGGTCAAAAATGACATGATGAGCTTAGAGATTTTATTCACCAAATGTCTCAGTTTATCCCCTTTGACTCAAAGTTAGTTCAACTCTGTTCAGTTGTCTGAGAGACAGATAAACAGATGATTCTTGAAGCTGCGCAACCAGGAGAAAAGTTTTTAAATGAAGGAAACAGACATTTATAATAATTAATATTAAAAAATGTCAGTTAGTGGTTCTGATTGTGGTTAGGCGGAGAAACTTGGCTGGTCCTGACGGTGCACCACTGACAGAGATGTTCTCTTTGCTCGATGGTTGTCAGTCCGGTTACAAACGGACCGATCACATCCTCTTACATCGCTACACAATCACTGCTGAGACAAGACGGCTCGGACTGAGTCAGGAGCTGAAAAACACCCAAGACGTGTAGAGTAGGACTCCAAACGATCCGTGGGACAACAACAAGGAGGCAAAGCACCTGAAACAGGTCTAGGGGAGGTGAGGTGGTCCCATCTGAAGCACCTACATCCAGAACAACAGCCTCAAACAGCAAGCAGAGGCGGGCTACAGAAACCACAACGTGCTTCATTAACAAAACTCATATAAATAAATCAACAGAACGTCTGAAGGAACGCAGGAGAACACAGAGAACCTGGTGGTGAGCCCGAGGAGAACCACACAAATCCAGAACCTTCACAGAAATTAAACCAATGCCACCTCATGTCTCAAAGCCTTAAAGTTCCTGTGCAGTCCTCTAATGCTCAGAGTGCGTGATGAGGACGATGCTCAGCTACTACCACGCCAAACAAGCTCAGTGTGTGGAAAACTCGCATCACTTCTTGTGGCGGCCATCTTGAATGGGTTGACTCCCGAAAAATGAATGATTTGGAGACAAACATCCAATGAGTTTCATCAAGACCCATCCAGCGGTTCATGAGGTATTTTGCTAACAGAAAAACAAGTCCATGATTCCCGCCTGAACCAAAACAGTTTGGAAGGCTGTTTGAACCAAACTCAAAATAAAATAAAACTGTAGAGAGCAACAATCTAAGACCACCCCATGACGTCCTCTCATTTTAAACGATTTCATTAAAATTACTCTGTAAGAACTCGGTTCCAGTTCGTGTTTTAGGCGTTTCCCTCGACACGAACAGAACCAGTCGGTCTGTGGGAGCTCCAGCTGGTGCTGCTGGTCTTAATGTCATGTCAGTCAGCAGGTCGGCGGGCGGCTCCATTAACTAACCGTCCCCCCCTCAGACTCAACACCAATTAACGCACAGAGCGACCCTCTTCATCTGGCTCTCAGGCCCGGCTCACATCCACGAGGTCCATTTTAGAGTCTGCAATTATTCCTGCCCGTCTGCAGCTAAAGGTCACAGAGCTCAGGGAGGCTTCGGCGTAAACCACTTCATCACCTGGCTCCTTCTGCAGCCGTTAGGACTGTAGTGATACAAGCCTCAAACACAAATAAGTCACAAGAGACTCTCTTTACTTTTACTTTGTTTAATTCAAGCTAAAAATCCAATGTTATTTCAAATGTTGATCATGATGCATTTTTCCTCTAAAACCTGCAGTGAAGATACAGTGACACTGTTATCTCATTCAGTTTGAATCCAGGACACTAATCACTTCAACAAGAGACTCTTTTCACTCTTTATTATTGTCCTAATTAATAATCCTGATGAATAATCTCTGGTTTTGTTATTATCATCAGTAAGGTTTCAAGTGTGATGCTGTAATTGAGTTGTTTAATCAAAATGACAGGTCAACAGTGCCTGGGTAAAGTGTTAAGACAGTCTTAATCAGTTTTTATCATAAAACAAATCAGTTTATCATAAAATGCTGGCGTCTAAAAACTAACACTTTTATCCTTCCTTTTCTGACATCATCTAACCTCTTGAACTCTTCCTCTGATGTCATCTTCACGCCTCCTCCCGGTGCCACTAGCCAATCGGGAAGGACTACGTTTCTGGGTCAAGCTCTCAGTAAAAACCCTGACTTCCTGCTTTTCCTCAGTTGCTGCGTGGAAGTTGAAATGAAATGACTTCCTCTTTTAAGCTGGGAAACTTTGACCAAACGCCAAAGGTCCAGTTTTACCAGCCAGAGTTAACAGTAAGCTGCTGTTAGACTCACCCGAGCTTGTAAGCTCAACTTTGAATGAATTTTCCTCTCAAGGAAAGTTTTACTCTGAAAAGTCAACAAGGAACTGCCCATTACTTCGGTCCGGTCAAGCGGATTTCAGTGAGTCGCTGAAAGTAAACACTGAAGACCAGTTGTGAACGTAACTTGGACTGAGAACCCTTTTTGCGTCTTAAAGAGGGCCTCAATACACTGTGAAACTGTAACCCCGCCCCCAAAGCAGATTCAAAATCTCCTTCAAAATGGGCGTGTCGAGAGACAAGGAGGGGAGGAGGTTGGGGGGTTGTGCTGCGTTCACGCCCCCTCCAGCAACAACCTAAAACAAACTAAAACTCTAGCCATCAACATAAACCAAGCAACAACAAAGAATAAACATGTAGATGTTTGTATCTATTCCACCTGACCTATCCAAAACAAAAGGCTTAAAAAAATGAAAATAATACTACAAAGTTCTCTGTGACCGGAGATCAAACCCGGGTCTCCCGGATCCCAACCCAGATCGTGCACCACTGACCCAACCAGGCATTCACGCATTGCTCCTCTATCGCACACTATTGAAACAAATACAACCAGATAGTTTTGATGAAGTGAAAAATATTCTTAAAATAAATAAGTTAAAATACACAAATAACTAGTGCCATTCCGAAAACTATAATATGCTTTGTTGCAGAGCTTTTCAGGAGTGCAATGTATCACTTCCATATAAGGTATGCACTGGAGGGAGGACCGTGTCATCTCCGCAGGGGATTGGCTCTGCTCGAACCACGTTCGTGACGAAAGCTTGCGAAAACACGTCACTTTGCGAATCCTAGACCAACAGGAAAATTAAGGTGCAATACCTATGTTCAACCCATAGGGCTATCGTAAACACGTTTTTAGACCAAATGTTGCCGATTTAAACAAATACAAACAATTACATGAAAATTAACACAGACATAGTGCTATGAAACATTTTGAACACATTCTAGGGAGTTTATCAGGTAAAAAAAGTTAAATTTCGGTTGAGTTCTGCTTCCACATCTCTGACCAGAGCGCAGACCATCATCTACGTCAGCTAGAGTTGTGTTCGTTTACCAAGCTGAGCCTGGATCCAGTGGACATCGGTCGAAGAATGTGTCATGTTCTGGTTAACCACATTCACTCCCTCAGCTTCCTTCTTTCCCCCTGCTCCTCCTAAACTCTGAAACTTTTTCTTGCCAGAACTCTAAGAAATATGTGCCTACAGATATAAAGTAATATGTCATCTCATTACTTGTGCTGTTGTTCTAAAATTGAATCTGTCAGTTAGGCTTATATGAAAATTTAATCAGAACCAATCCATTTAAACATGATTGATGTAATTGTATGATTCTGTTAATAAATGATTAATCTCCTGGTGAATCGACATGAATTAAGTTTCATGTCAATTGCATCTTGCCTGGTCACAATCAATTTATTGTTTAAATCCTGAAAAAGAGAGAACTTGTTAATATTTGATGATAAGATTATGTCAGGTTCATTCTTACATCTAGTGTATAAAACTGATCAGTAAATCTGATCTCCCTTCGTTACAGGACTATAGGTGTTTAAGACCTGCAGTTTGTCGGCACAAAGGCGGTCGCAGCGGGAGCGCCGACGTCGCGTCACTCGTGCTCGGTTTGGGCGACACGCGACGTTTCATGAAAGCAGCCGGACGCCAACGCCAGGAGACGTCTGGATTTTAGAGGACAGCTGAAGTTGGCTCGTGAACTTTCCAGTTCCAACAGTAAACGCGACGCTGTCAGCGGTTCGACAGTTTGAAGCAATACTGTAGAAGGTAATGAGATAACGTAACCATGGCGACGGTTCCCGCCTCCTTCAAACGGCTCTGGTTGTTTAAGTGACGTTACATTTGAGGTTTTGTTTGAAACTGATCCGGAGCTGCGATGACGGAACGTCTCGTTCAGGCGCGGCCACACGTGCACTCATCAAAGCAGTTACACAGTTTCATGCTGCTGTGTTCATTCCATCTGCTCACCACAGACTCATGTTCAGGCCGCTGTTTAATTCACCATATTATTTTACATCATTAGTGTTTAGTTTATATCTTAGATCCTTATTTACCGTTTCCTTTTATATCAAAAAGGCGTCCTTTTATACTTTGTAATTTTCTTATTGTTGGGTGCAACTGGGACCCTGTGTACATAATTTTGTTCCACCTCATGTACCTCATGTGATGAATGACAATAAACTTGACTTGAACTTGGACTGTAGTTTCACTGGTTCCAGTTCATTACATCACTATTATCCATCATCTGGTTCTGGACTCAGGTCTCGGGGCAGCAGCTTGAACATGGAGGTCCAGACCTCTCTCTCCACAGTCTCCTCTTCCAGCTCTTCTGGGAGGACCCCAAGGCGTTCCCAGTCCTGGTCTGGGTCTTCCCCAGGGGTCTCCTTCCAGTTGGGCCTTCATGGAGCACCTTGCCAGGGAGGCGTTCAGGGTCCATCCTGTCCAGATGTCTGAACCTCCTCAGCGGTCTCCTCTGGATGTGGAGGAGCAGCGGTTCTACTCCAAGTCTCTCCTGATAACTGAACTCCTCACCTGATCTCCCCAAAGGAGTCCACCCCCCACCCTGAAGGAGTCCACCTACCACCCTGAAGGAGTCCACCTCCCACCCTGAAGGAGTCCACCTCCCACCCTGGAGGAGTCCACCTCTCACCCTGAAGGAGTCCACCTCTCACCCTGAAGGAGTCCACCTCCCACCCTGAAGGAGTCCACCTCCCACCCTGAAGGAGTCCAACTCCCACCCTGAAGGAGTCCAACTCTCACCCTGAAGGAGTCCAACTCCCACCCTGAAGGAGTCCAACTCCCACCCTGAAGGAGTCCAACTCTCACCCTGAAGGAGTCCAACTCCCACCCTGAAGGAGTCCAACTCCCACCCTGAAGGAGTCCAACTCCCACCCTGAAGGAGTCCAACTCTCACCCTGAAGGAGTCCAACTCCCACCCTGAAGGAGTCCAACTCCCACCCTGAAGGAGTCCAACTCCCACCCTGAAGGAGTCCAACTCTCACCCTGAAGGAGTCCAACTCCCACCCTGAAGGAGTCCAACTCCCACCCTGAAGGAGTCCAACTCTCACCCTGAAGGAGTCCAACTCTCACCCTGAAGGAGTCCAACTCCCACCCTGAAGGAGTCCAACTCCCACCCTGAAGGAGTCCAACTCTCCACCCTGAAGGAGTCCAACTCCCACCCTGAAGGAGTCCAACTCTCACCCTGAAGGAGTCCAACTCTCACCCTGAAGGAGTCCAACTCCCACCCTGAAGGAGTCCAACTCCCACCCTGAAGGAGTCCAACTCCCACCCTGAAGGAGTCCAACTCCCACCCTGAAGGAGTCCAACTCCCACCCTGAAGGAGTCCAACTCCCACCCTGAAGGAGTCCAACTCCCACCCTGAAGGAGTCCAACTCCCACCCTGAAGGAGTCCAACTCTCACCCTGAAGGAGTCCAACTCTCACCCTGAAGGAGTCCAACTCCCACCCTGAAGGAGTCCAACTCCCACCCTGAAGGAGTCCAACTCCCACCCTGAAGGAGTCCAACTCCCACCCTGAAGGAGTCCAACTCCCACCCTGAAGGAGTCCAACTCTCACCCTGAAGGAGTCCAACTCCACCCTGAAGGAGTCCAACTCCCACCCTGAAGGAGTCCAACTCCCACCCTGAAGGAGTCCAACTCTCACCCTGAAGGAGTCCAACTCCCACCCTGAAGGAGTCCAACTCCCACCCTGAAGGAGTCCAACTCTCACCCTGAAGGAGTCCAACTCCCACCCTGAAGGAGTCCAACTCCCACCCTGAAGGAGTCCAACTCTCACCCTGAAGGAGTCCAACTCTCACCCTGAAGGAGTCCAACTCCCACCCTGAAGGAGTCCAACTCCCACCCTGAAGGAGTCCAACTCTCACCCTGAAGGAGTCCAACTCTCACCCTGAAGGAGTCCAACTCCCACCCTGAAGGAGTCCAACTCCCACCCTGAAGGAGTCCAACTCCCACCCTGAAGGAGTCCAACTCTCACCCTGAAGGAGTCCAACTCTCACCCTGAAGGAGTCCAACTCCCACCCTGAAGGAGTCCAACTCTCACCCTGAAGGAGTCCAACTCTCACCCTGAAGGAGTCCAACTCCCACCCTGAAGGAGTCCAACTCTCACCCTGAAGGAGTCCAACTCTCACCCTGAAGGAGTCCAACTCTCACCCTGAAGGAGTCCAACTCCCACCCTGAAGGAGTCCAACTCTCACCCTGAAGGAGTCCAACTCTCACCCTGAAGGAGTCCAACTCCCACCCTGAAGGAGTCCAACTCCCACCCTGAAGGAGTCCAACTCTCACCCTGAAGGAGTCCAACTCTCACCCTGAAGGAGTCCAACTCCCACCCTGAAGGAGTCCAACTCTCACCCTGAAGGAGTCCAACTCTCACCCTGAAGGAGTCCAACTCCCACCCTGAAGGAGTCCAACTCTCACCCTGAAGGAGTCCAACTCTCACCCTGAAGGAGTCCAACTCTCACCCTGAAGGAGTCCAACTCCCACCCTGAAGGAGTCCAACTCTCACCCTGAAGGAGTCCAACTCCCACCCTGAAGGAGTCCAACTCCCACCCTGAAGGAGTCCAACTCTCACCCTGAAGGAGTCCAACTCTCACCCTGAAGGAGTCCAACTCCCACCCTGAAGGAGTCCAACTCCCACCCTGAAGGAGTCCAACTCTCACCCTGAAGGAGTCCAACTCTCACCCTGAAGGAGTCCAACTCTCACCCTGAAGGAGTCCAACTCCCACCCTGAAGGAGTCCAACTCCCACCCTGAAGGAGTCCAACTCTCACCCTGAAGGAGTCCAACTCTCACCCTGAAGGAGTCCAACTCCCACCCTGAAGGAGTCCAACTCCCACCCTGAAGGAGTCCAACTCTCACCCTGAAGGAGTCCAACTCTCACCCTGAAGGAGTCCAACTCCCACCCTGAAGGAGTCCAACTCCCACCCTGAAGGAGTCCAACTCCCACCCTGAAGGAGTCCAACTCCCACCCTGAAGGAGTCCAACTCCCACCCTGAAGGAGTCCAACTCCACCCTGAAGGAGTCCAACTCTCACCCTGAAGGAGTCCAACTCCCACCCTGAAGGAGTCCAACTCTCACCCTGAAGGAGTCCAACTCTCACCCTGAAGGAGTCCAACTCCCACCCTGAAGGAGTCCAACTCCCACCCTGAAGGAGTCCAACTCCCACCCTGAAGGAGTCCAACTCTCACCCTGAAGGAGTCCAACTCCCACCCTGAAGGAGTCCAACTCCCACCCTGAAGGAGTCCAACTCTCACCCTGAAGGAGTCCAACTCTCACCCTGAAGGAGTCCAACTCCCACCCTGAAGGAGTCCAACTCCCACCCTGAAGGAGTCCAACTCCCACCCTGAAGGAGTCCAACTCCCACCCTGAAGGAGTCCAACTCCCACCCTGAAGGAGTCCAACTCCCACCCTGAAGGAGTCCAACTCCCACCCTGAAGGAGTCCAACTTCCACCCTGAAGGAGTCCAACTCCCACCCTGAAGGAGTCCAACTCCCACCCTGAAGGAGTCCAACTCCCACCCTGAAGGGTCCGACATACTACCTGCATTGAGAGCCAAGCTCTCACACCACTTGTATAGAGACTGAACAGCCCGCAGCAACAGGCCCCCGATCCTATACGGAGCACCCCCCACAGTGTACCCCGAGGAACATTTGTCTTCTCCAAGTTCACAAAACACATGTAGACTGGATGGGCAAACTCCCATGACCCCTCCAGGACCATAGTGAGGATAAAGAGCTGGTTCAGTGTTCCACGGCCAGGACAGAACCCACATTGTTCCTCCTGGATCGGAGGTTCAACCAACGATCAGACTCACTTCTCCAGTACCTCTGAACAAACCTTACCAGGGAGGTTAAGGAGGGTGATGTCCCTACAATTGGAGCACACCCACTGGTTCCCTTTTTTGAAGAGGGGAACCACCAGCCCAGTCTGCCAGTCCAGGGGTACTGCCCCGATGTCCAGGCAATGTTGCAAAGATGTGACTAATGTGAAGGTCCTGTAAAGGTGTGATTAATTATTGTGTACATATGGGCCATTGTGTTGTGATATCATTTGTATTGTGGACTGTGTCGAATTTGTGATTTGGACCTTTATTCAAAATTGTTCTTTAAAAATGCAATAAAGTTGCTTATTATAGTATTTATTTTACAACGTCTATTGGTCCTGGGTGTAGATCGACAGGTTCTAACAGCATTTCCGTTGGAGGAAACATGTTCTGGTTCCGTAACAAAAAGGTTGGATGATAAATAATGTCACCTGAGTTTTCTGGGAAGCCGTGTGTGGTGATGTCAGAGACCCAGTTCTGAAGTTCGGAGTCGGTCTGGACGTCGTCGTCTCCTTTATAAAACAGATCCAGCCAGCTGGACACAAACCTGCAGCAAACAGAGTGTGTCACAAGGTTCTACAGATACAGAGGTTCTACAGATACAAGAGGTTCTACAGCTACAAGAGGTTCTACAGACACAAGAGGTTCTACAGATACAAGAGGTTCTACAGATACAAGAGGTTCTACAGATACAAGAGGTTCTACAGATACAAGAGGTTCTACAGATACAAGAGGTTCTACAGATACGAGAGGTTCTACAGATACAAGAGGTTCTACAGATACAAGAGGTTCTACAGATACAAGAGGTTCTACAGATACAAGAGGTTCTACAGATACAAGAGGTTCTACAGATACAAGAGGTTCTACAGATACAAGAGGTTCTACAGATACAAGAGGTTCTACAGATACGAGAGGTTCTACAGATACAAGAGGTTCTACAGATACAAGAGGTTCTACAGATACGAGAGGTTCTACAGATACGAGAGGTTCTACAGATACAAGAGGTTCTACAGATACAAGAGGTTCTACAGATACAAGAGGTTCTACAGATACAGTTTACATGTTTTTTTACCTGGTTTCTTTAAACCTGACAGATCTGTTTTGTGTTTTTTTACATGGTTATTTTTCATTAATTCAACCTTTATTTAGGCAGGTTAATCCCATTGAGTCTCGAGGACTCGTTTACAAGAGAGACCTGGTTTCAACAAAGAATGATGACAACAGCAACAACAATACACATTCATAAAACAGATATACAGATTTTTTTTAAACAAATTAAATTAAGATGGCAAAAAAGCAGCAAAAAAACTGCTAGAATACAAGGCGAATGCAGAAAACTAAAAACAGGAACATGTAACATACCATTTTATTTATAGAGCACTTAAAACAGCAATATGGCCAACCAAAGTGCTGTACAAACAAACAACAGGCAACACACAAAATGAAGTAAAAAATAGAATATAGACATAAAAACGTTGCAGATAATAAATACAGATCAACCACAGATCATCAGGTGTTGAAATCAACAGAATAGTTAAATGGGATTTGAAACTGAGAGGGAGGGGTCTGTCTGACAAGCAGAGGTAACTCGTTCCAAAGTCTTGGTCCTGCTACAGAGAAGGTCCTGTCACCTCTGCTTAAGACGAGTTCCTGGAACTGTTAAAAGTAACTGGTCCACTGACCTCAGAGAACGTGGTGGAACTTACAGCTGTAGCAAATCAGAGAGATGGGGGGGAGGGGAACGTGTTCAGCGATTTGTAGACATACAGGAGAATTTTGAACTGGATTTGAAGATGAACCAGTGCAGGGAGGTCAAGACTGGTTTAAAGTGCTCTCTTTTATCTGTACTGGTTAAAAATCGGGCTGCTGCATTCTGGACCAGTTGTAGTTGTGCAATTGTGGTCTGACTGATACCAAACAGGAGTGAATTGCAGTAATCAAGCCTAGATGTAATAAATGTGTGTATTACTGTCTCCAGGTTATTTTTGGATAATATGGGCTTCAGCTTAGACAGTCGCCTCAGCTGGAAAAAACAGGATTTATTGATCATGTTTACATGACTGTTGAGATTCATGGAAGGATCCATTATCACTCCCAGATTTTTGACTTTTTGTTTTTCTGACAGGTCTAGAGCAGAAAGGTCAATGCAGTGGTTCGTGATCGTGTCGTTGGGAGGGAACAACATGACTTCAGACTTCTTATCAAGGAATCAAGGAATCAAGGAGTTTTATTAACATTGCATCAATTTTCACCGATTACAACGTAAGTATGTAGTTGCAGGCATCCAGAAGAGAAATGAGTGCAAAAGCTGCAGCAAAACAAAGCACATTACATGTTTTATCAACACACGATATGTTTTATCAACACACGACATGTTTATTCAACACATTGATATGCTCTTAGCGCGGCCAGGCCCAATCTGTCTCCAGATGAAGGTCAAAAGCAGGAAAAACAGGCAGAAACACTGGGATTCACAGCATTGATATTAAAAAAAGATGAATCACATTTTGTCTTCAAGACACCGCGTGATTCAGTAAAAACCATATCAGAGCACATTTAGGTACAATAACAAAGGAAATACGGCAGGCAAGGAGATTGGGTCTATGATTAATTTCAGACAAACACAAAGTTCAGCAGGTGTGCAGCTGGGTGTTATCTGAAGCTTCACAGAAATCTCTGGGGAGGGGGAGGGGGGGGGGCTCTTCAGCTCCTCACTCTGGGAGAATGGATTCCCACAGCCCGCTTTTCAAGGACATGTGCAGAAGCCAGATAATGTTCTTGTTTGTTATCCAAATAGACCACAGTGTTCTTTTCCACTGCCGCCTCCAAGTCTGTGGGTGCTGTTTCATGGCCGAAAGAAATCCAAATATGTGGTTCTGCTCTGCCCCGCTTTCATGAGCTTCCACCTGTCCCTTGATCGATCCTGGGTGGCTGCAAACAAGTCCCAAAACGGACAGCAGGTGCACGGTGGTCCACCACTGCACCAATCGTGCGATTGAGCTCATACAGCAGCTGGGATGAGGAGCCCACGACCCGGTTCAGAGAATTTTGCTGATCAGGCAGTCCCGACAGCGCTCTGATAGCCGCCGAAGCCTCCCTCAGCTTCCGATAACAAACAACTCCGGTTACGCCAAAAAACAGAGCAGTTGCTACCAATAATCCAATAATCCACAAATCCTCCACGTCTTCGACACTCAGAACGGACAGACACATGGGCTGCCACTGACCCCACGAGTCCAGCACGTATCCAGCCGCGTGTGTGTCGGAGGGACAGACAGCTTCTCCTGACACGGTCCGCTTCGTGGAAAAAATCTTATCCATTGAAGAAACAGCCCAATTGATTAATTCCATATTGGTTCGAGTGAGCGCTGAAGGGTCGCAGACGAGACGAAAAGCAAGCAGGGAGTAGGAAAAACTTAGGGAGGGAAGAGCAGAAAGATATGCGACCTGCCTTGCCGAGTGCCGTTGAAGCTTAAGAAATTTAAAGCCATCCAGTCCCTGATGTCAGCCAGGCAGTCGAGCAGAGGTTGAATAGAGCATGTACCATTGTGTCTTAGGGAGAAGTAAATTTGACAGTCATCGGCGTAGAAATGGAAATGTATGTTGTGTTTATGGAAAATAGCACCAAGTGGCAACAGATATAAAGAGAATAGGAGAGGACCCAGGATGGACCCCTGCGGAACCCCGCATTTAAGCGCTGCCGCTGCAGAACTAAAATCTTTGATGGAAACGCAAAAGGATCTGTCAGAGAGGTAGGATCTGAACCAATTGAGGGCTGACCCTGTGATGCCCACCCACTGCTCCAACCTAGCAATGAGGATCTCATGGTCAGTGGTGTGAAAAGCAGATGTAAGGTCCAATAGGACAAGCAGCACAGAGTCACCAGTGTCTGTGGATAAGAATATGTGATTAAAAACCTTCAGTATGGCAGTCTCAGTGCTGTGGGGTGTCTACATTGGTTCTTGCCAGGAGTTCAACAGATGCTTGAAGCCACTTAGAGAGGTCAAGGTCGAGAGCTTCAGATTTTTTTTGCAAGCTATCACAGGAAACAGGAGCAGAGTAGGAGAAGGTCCTTTTGTCTAGTTCAGTCCTCACTGAGGAAACACTGCAGGTAATCGTGTCCTGAGAGCGCACGCTGTAGCTGCACTCACACAGAGACATGTAGGAGGAGATGTATGAAGGCAGCAGACCAAGAAGTGATTTAAAGATGAAAATGTACCAGTGGAAGAGTCTGTGTGAAGTTAATGGTGTCCAGTTAACCAGTGAATACTGGGTGCAGTGGTGGGTACAGAAGTTATAGCCAGTTATGAATCTTAGTGCACCATGATAGACAGCATCCAACATCTGCAGGGTGCTTGTAGGAGCATTCATGTAGATAATGTCACCATAATCAATGGAGGGAAGGAAAGTCACAGATACATGGTGTTTCCTAGCATTCAGTGTTAGACATGATCTGTTTCTGAAAAAGAAACCCAGTTTAACTTTCAGTTTCTTTATAGGTTTTCCATGTGGAGTTTAAAAGAGAAATGCGAGTCGACCAGGATACCCAAATATTTATAGGAATCAACAAACTCAATAGGGACACCATTTGAGGATAAAATCAGAGGAAGAACTGCTGGGACCGACTTCCTGTTTGAAAAAAGCATCCCTTTAGTTTTATCAGCATTTAGGACAAGTTTGAGACGGAACAAATCTGACTGGATGATGTCAAAAGTGGATTGTAGTAACTGGAAAGCCTTAGCAAATGTTTTAGCTCGACAATAAAACAACATTAACCATGTAGATTGTAAAAGAGTGTGGGTCCTAGGACTGAGCCTTGTGGTACACCATTGTTGACTGTTAAATAACTGGAGGAAGTACCATTATGTTATTGTTTATCTGTGCAATTTATTTACTTGCTTGTTTATTTACTTGTACATCGTGTTTGTTTACCTGTGCAGCATTTGCTTACCTGTGCAGTGCATTTGTTTACCTGTGCTGTGTTTGTTTACCTGTACAGTGTGTTTGTTTACCTGTGAAGTGTGTTTATTTACCTGTGCTGTGTTTGTTTACCTGTACAGTGTGTTTGTTTACCTGTGAAGTGTGTTTGTTCATCTGTGCAGTGTGTTTGTTTACCAGTGCAGCATGTTTATTTACCTGTACAGTATGTTTGTTCATCTGTGCGGTGTGTTTATTTACCTATGCAGTGCATTTGTTTACCTGTGCAGTGTTATGTTTACTTGTGCAGTGAGTTTGAGCTTGTTAGCATTTGCAGTGTGTTTGTTTACATGTGCAGTGTGTTTGTTTACCTGTGCAATGGGTTTGTTTACCTGTGCAGTGAGTTTGTTTACATGTGCAGTGTGTTTGTTCACATGTGCAGTGTGTTTGTTCACATGTGCAGTGTGTTTGTTTACATGTGCAGATTTTGTTTACCTGTGCAGCTTTTGTTTACCTGTGCCGCTTTTGTTTACCTGTACAATGTGTTTGTTTACATGTGCAATATGTTTGTTTACATGTGCAGTGTTTTAACATGTGCAATGTGTTTGTTTACCTGTGCAGTGTGTTTGTTTACCTGTGCAATGAACTTGTTAGCCTTTGCAGCATGTATGTTTACATGTGCAGTGTGTTTGTTTAACTGTGTAATGTGTTTGTTTACCTGTGCAATGTGTTTGTTTGCCTGTGCAATGTGTTTGTTTACATGTACAGTGTTTTTGTTTACATGTGCAATGTGTTTGTTCACATGTGCAGTGTGTTTGTTTACATGTGCAGATTTTGTTTACCTGTGCAGCTTTTGTTCACATGTGCAGTGTGTTTGTTTACCTGTGCAGCTTTTGTTTACCGGTGCAGCTTTTGTTTACTTGTAGAGTTTGTTTGTTTACCTGTGCAGTGTGTTTGTTTACATGTGCAATGTGTTTGTTTACCTCTGCGGTGTGTGTTTACATGTGCAGTGTGTGTGTTTACATGTGCAGTGTATTTGTTTACATGTGCAGTGTGTTGTTTACCTGTGCCGCTTTTGTTTACGTGTGCAATGAGTTTGTTTACCTCTGCGGTGTATTTGTTTACATGTGCAGTGTGTTTGTTTACCTATGCAGCTTTTGTTTACCTGTGCAGTGTGTTTGTCTACCTTTGCAGCTTTTGTTTACATGTGCAGTGTGTTTGTTTACATGTGCAATTATTTTGTTTGCCTGTGCAGTGTGTTTGTTTACATGTGCGTGTTTGTTTAAATGTGCAAAGTGTTGGTTTACCTGTGCAGCTTTTGTTTACCTATACAGTGTGTTTGTTTACCTGTGCAGCTTTTGTTTACCTGTGCAGCTTTTGTTTACTTGTAGTGTGTTTGTTTACCTGTGCAATGTGTTTGTTTACATATGCAGAGTGTTTGTTTACCTGTGCAGCTTTTGTTTACCTGTGCAGCTTTTGTTTACTTGTAGTGTGTTTGTTTACCTGTGCAGTGTGTTTGTTTACATGTGCAGAGTGTTTGTTTACCTGTGCAGCTTTTGTTTACCTGTGCCGCTTTTGTTTACCTGTACAATGAGTTTGTTTACATGTGCAATATGTTTGTTTACATGTGCAGTGTTTTAGCATGTGCAATGTGTTTGTTTACCTGTGCAATGTGTTTGTTTACATGTGTGGTGTGTTTGATTACATGTGCAGTGTGTTTGTTTACCTGTGCAGTGTGTTTGTTTACCTCTGCGATGTGTTTGTTTAAGTGTGCAGTGAGTTTGTTTACCTATGTGGTGCATTTGTTTACCTCTGCAGTGTGGTTGTTTACCTGTGAAGTGTGTTTGTTTACATGTGCAGTGTGTTTGTTTACATGTGCAATGTGTTTGTTTACATGTGCAGAGCTTTTGTTTACATGTGCAATGTGTTTGTTTACCTGTGCAATGCTTTTGTTTACCTGTGCAGTGTGTTTGTTTACATGTGCCGTGTGTTTGTTTACCTCTGCAGTGTGTGTTTACATGTGCAGTGTGTGTGTTTACATGTGCAGTGTATTTATTTACATGTGCGGTGTGTTTGGTTACCTGTGCAGCTTTTGTTTACATGTGCAGTGTGTTTGTTTACCTCTGTGGTGTGTTTGTTTACATGTGCATTGTGTTTGTTTACCTGTACAGCTTTTGTTTACATGTTCAGTGTGTTTGTTTACCTTTGCGGCGTTTGTTTACATGTGCAGTGTGTTTGTTTACATGTGCAAAGCTTTTGTTTACCTGTGCAGTGTGTTTGTTTACCTCTGCGGTGTGTGTTTACATGTGCAGTGTGTGTCTTTACATGTGCAGTGTATTTGTTTACCTATGCGGTGTGTTTGTTTACCTCTACGGTGTGTTTGTTTACCTGTGCAGTGTGTTTGTTTACCGCAGACGCTTTATTAACAATTCTGTAGTCGATGAATTTTGTTCCATTTATTCATTTACTCCTCCAGATGATGATGTTGATGTGGAGCTTCTGGTTGACTCTTTTAACGATCACTGCCTTACTATTCTTGACAGTATTGCTCCTCACAAAACCCGTTGTGGGCCAGTTCACCGCGGTCCACCTTGGTTAAACAATCATACTCGAGAACTCAGGCGCTCTTGTCGGAAAACAGAACGCTTGTGGAAGAGGACTGGTCTGGTTGCCCACCGGGAATATTTTAAGGAGCTCCTTGACGATTATAATAGGGCAGTTGCTGATGCCAGGTCATTGTATTTTAGCAATCTTATTCACCTAAACAAAAACAATCCAAAAGTGTTATTTGATACTATCAACAGTATTGTATCTCCCCCAGTGCATCAGGTTTCTCTAACCTCAAACACTGACTGTAACATGTTCCTCAACTTCTTCATAAAGAAAGTGATGGACTTGAAATCCAATATACCTCCAAGTGCATCTACGTTTTACGTTGAGCCTCAGTGCTCTCAGTCTTTTTCATCTTTTAATCCGATTACTTTAAATGACTTGACCTCAATAATTGGTAAAATGAAAGTCTCAAATTGTGCATTAGAAATATTACCCCCATCTTTGCTTGTCCAGACTTTAAACTGTATTGGTCCAACAGTGTTGATGATAATTAACAACTCACTGAGCAAAGGATTGGTCCCATCCTATTTTAAAACAGCAGAAGTGACCCCTCTATTAAAGAAGCCTAATCTGGATTCTAGCTCCCTTTCAAATTTCCGTCCCATCTCTAAACTGCCTTTTTTCAGTAAAGTACTTGAAAAAGTTGTAGAAACCCAACTCAAATCCTGGTTCTGTCAGTTACAGATTTCTGATCCACTTCAGTCTGGTTTTCTAAAACACCATTCCACTGAAACTGCTCTTTTAAAAGTTCACAACGATCTGTTGATGGCTGCCGATGATGGAAAATGCTCTGTGTTGGTCCTGTTGGATCTTAGTGCTGCCTTTGATACTGTTGACCATGCAGTCTTATTAAACAGGCTGAAGGTTCTGGCTGGTATTTCTGGCTCAGCTTTGGACTGGCTCACATCATACCTCTCGCACAGAACTTTCTGCATCAAGACAGACAGGTTCTCCTCTGACTATGCCCCCTTAAATTGTGGGGTGCCTCAAGGTTCGGTTCTGGGTCCGCTTTTGTTTTCCTTCTATATTATCCCACTTGCCAGCATTATTCAATCCTTTTCTGATATCTCCTACCACATTTATGCTGATGATATTCAGTTGTATATTTCATTTAAACCACACCAGCTGGACATGTTAGCCATCCTTGTCCAATGCTTGTCCCGTATAAGTGACTGGCTTGCCAGTAACTTTTTGGTTTTAAACACCAGTAAGACAGAGACTTTGATTTCTGCTCCCAGTCACCTTCACTCTGAAATCAATCAGAAAATTAACTCTTTCTGCCCAGCAGCCAAAGCAAAAGTAAGAAATCTTGGAGTCACATTTGAATCTTCACTAGGTTTTGAGACTCACATTAAGACTATTTCCCGTTCTTGTTTCTTTCATTTAAGAAATATTTCTAAAATACGACCTATGGTGTCCAGAATTGAACTGGAAAACATTATTCACGCTTTTGTGTCATCACGTCTAGACTACTGCAATGCCCTTTTTACCTGCCTGGACAAGTCTTCTGTATCACGCCTACAAGTGATACAGAACGCAGCTGCCAGACTTCTCACTAGATCCAGTAAATACTGCCACATCACTCCAGTTCTGCATTCACTTCACTGGCTCCCAGTTGAGTTTAGAATCCGTTTTAAAGTCCTTGTGCTCACGTACAGAGCTTTAAATGGCCAGGCTCCTGTATACCTTTGTCAGCTTTTGACTAAATACTCTGCTGCCCGTGACCTACGATCACAGACCCAGAACTTCTTGGATGTTCCACGTACGCGGATGAAAACTAAAGGGGACAGGGCCTTTCAGTCAGTGGCCCCCAGGCTTTGGAATAGTCTGCCCCTGCAGCTTCGTTTTGCTGACTCTGTTGAGGTTTTTAAAAAACAACTGAAAACACTTTTATTTGCTCAGGCTTTTATGTCATGATTTTATTGTATTTTGCATTGATTGATATTTGTAGATTTTATGCTTGTTTTATTCTGTGTATACTTTTGCCATTGATTTTGTTGTACAGCGCTTTGTGATTTTATGTCTGTGATAAGCGCTCTAGAAATAAACATTACTTACTTACTTACTTACTCTGCGGTGTGTGTTTACATGTGCAGTGTGTGTCTTAACATGTGCAGTGTATTTGTTTACCTATGCGGTGTGTTTGTTTACCTCTACGGTGTGTTTGTTTACCTGTGCAGTGCTTTTGTTTACACGTGCAATGTGTTTGTTTACATGTGCAGAGCATTTGCTTACCTGTGCAGTGTGTTTGTTTACCTGTGCAGCTTTTGTTTACATGTGCAATGTGTTTGTTTACATGTGCAGGGCTTTTGTTTACCTGTGCAGTGTGTTTGTTTACATGTGCAATGCTTTTGTTTACACGTGCAGTGTGTTTGTTTACATTTGCATAGCTTTTGTTTACCTGTGCAGTGTGTTTGTTTACCTGTGCAATGTTTTTGTTTACACGTGCAGTGTGTTTGTTTACATGTGCAGAGCTTTTGTTTACATGTGCAGTGTGTTTGTTTACCTCTGCGGTGTGTGTTTACATGTGCAGTGTGTTTGTTTACATGTGCAGTGTGTTTGTTTACATGTGCAATGTGTTTGTTTACCTCTGCGGTGTGTGTTTACATGTGCGGTGTGTGTGTTTACATGTGCAGTGTATTTGTTTACATGTGTAGTGTGTTTGTTTACCTGTGCAGTTTTTCTTTACATGTGCAGTGAGTTGTTTACCTCTGCTGTGTGTTTGTTTACATGTGCAGTGTGTTTGTTTACCTATGCAGCTTTTGTTTACCTGTGCAGTGTGTTTGTTTACCTTTGCAGCTTTTGTTTACATGTGCAATGTGTTTGTTTACATGTGCAAAGCTTTTGTTTACCTGTGAAGTGTGTTTGTTTACATGTGCAGTGTGTTTGTTTACCTCTGCGGTGTGTGTTTACATGTGCAGTGTGTTTGTTTACCTGTGCGGCTTTTGTTTACATGTGCAGTGAGTTTGTTTACTTCCGGCTCTTGGCGAAGCAGGTCGCTTCTCTTTCTGCTCCTCTCCTGCCCTAAAGTTTTCCTCCTCCCTGCTTTTGCGTTTTTGTCTCGTCTGCAACTCTTCAGTACTCACTCAAACCAATTTGAAATGGATTTAATTGCGTGGGCTGTCTCCTCTGTCGATAAAATTTTTTCCACGAAGCGCTCCGGAGCAGGAGAACCGGCGTGCCCCCTCGACACGCATGCGGTGGGCTACATTATGGACTCGTGGGAAGAATGGAAGTTAATGTGTCTGACCGTTCTTTCTGTCGAAGACGTGGAAGATCTGTGGATAATTGGAATTATGGTAGCAGCTGCTCTGCTCTTTGGCTTAGGCGGAGGTTTCTGCTACTGGAAGCTGAGGAAGACTACCGCGGCGATCAACGCGCTGGCGAAACTTCCTGCTCAACAAGATTCTTTGATCCGGGCTGTGACCTCAATGAACCAGCTGTTGTTCGAGCTGAATCACACGATGGGAACAGTGGTGGACAGCCGCGGACCTGCAGTGCGTTTTGGGACTCGTTTACAGCCGACCGGGCTACATCAGGGGGCAGACGGGGACCTGTAGCTCGGATTGAATGAAACCTCACATGATTCGGCGATTTGGACCCAGACGGCACCTGGACTTCAAGGCTGCAGTCAGAGTACACTGTAGCCTGCCCTGAAAAATAAATAAAGCAACTAATCTAATCGGGACTCAAGCAACCTTGAAAAAAGGCTGACTGCAAAACTTCTCCTGGAGTCTGAAGCTGTTGGAAAACTGTCGCTGCCCCCCCTCCCCCCAGAGGTCTCTGTGTGCATTCAGATGGAGCCGAGCTGAGCCCATCTGCAGACTGTGCTTATCTGAAATGATTACTCACAGACTATCTCCCTGCTATGCCACCAAAATGCAACATGTCTTTGTCTTTATCCGTGCTGAGCTGGTAGAGTTTTTTGACTTTATCATAGAATGTCCTAAGACAAAATGTGATAGATTCTTTTTTGAATACCAATGATTATCCGACTGTATGTTCCTTTTTTCCATATCTGATTGTCTGGCGGCGCGATTTAATTATTGCTGCGGCTTTCCGTGCGTACGTCCCTCTTAGGATGGTGCGCGTGCCACTTGCACTGTTTTGTACCTTGGTGCAAATATGCCAATAAAGATATATTCTATTCTATTTACCTCTGCGGTGTGTTTGTTTACCTGTGCAGTGCGTCCCAGACTCTCAGTGCGTCCTGAGCGTAGTAGCTGTGAGGCAGGTTGTTGACGCCGCGGTCCGACACATCATCAGGAACACACAGGGACCGATAGCGGACCCGAGCTGATGCTCGGGACAGGAGAGACGGGATGACGTTCAGACCAGAACCCACAGCCTACAAGAACCAGAACCAAAGAAGTTGCTGTGTGAAGGTAGAGTTTGAAACATTTGTGTTTGGAGCTCCAGGTGAGGTTGTACCTGGTCGAAGACTCCGTCAGGGGCCAGCAGCGAGGCTCGAGCCTGAAGGTTTATCTGCAGAGAGCTTCTGATGTGAGGCATCAGCAGCTGAGCCCAAAACAAGAAACAAACAATGAGCTGCTCATTTGATACCAACACTGGTTCTGGTTCTGGTTCTGGTAGCACAAGATTCATACTGTAATCTGATTACATGTTTATGTTTATTAAATTTGTTCATTTTTTTTACAAAAGAAATACAATACAAGACAATCCCATCAACGACACGTACACAATGTAAAAAAATGAAAGGTAGCAGAAAGAAGAATAAATCTTATTATATCTGCCCCTTTTTTCAAACAATCAGATTAAACAATAATAATCTTTCACCAGCAGTACAAAATGACTAACTCTTTCTAATTTTCTAATACTAATACATAACTAATAATTGATACAATACACATTATGCTAATTCATATATATTTTTTCAACAAATTCCTTTTGATCATTTTCTTAAATGTAAACATTGACTTGGCATTTTTAACTACATTCTCCAAGCCATTCCATAATCTAATTCCCTGGATTGAGGTAGAACGTCCCTTCAAACTAGTTCTGAATTGTGGTTTTACAAACAACTCTGTCCCCTTAAGATTATAACAACTTTGTCTTTTAACAAAGTGCATTTGGATATTTAAAGGTAATGCATTATTTTGAGCCCTATACATAACTGATAAAATATTATAGTCTACCAAATCATGGAACTTCAATAACTTCAGTTGATAAAATAATGTACTTGATGGATGACAGTAATGTTTTCTAGTGATAATTCTTACAGCTCTTTTCTGTAATACAAAAATAGGCTTTGTGATTGTTTTACACGCATTCCCCCAAACATCAATACAATAGATTAAGTGTGGAACAATGATTGTGTTATACAACAAATACAGAGCTTTATCATTCAATAGGTCTCTGACTTTGTACAGTACTGCAATCGATTTAGCTATTTTTATTCTTACAGAATTTATGTGTTGTTTCCATGTCAGTTTGTCATCAATGATAACACCCAAAAACTTCACCTCACTCACTCTACAAATCTCAACACCTTCAATGTTGAGTGGAACGTAAATTGTATTGTAAATACATGTTTACTCTACTTGTGAAATCAACAGAAATGTTTGTCTTGATAAAAAAAAAACTTTGATCACTTTTTAGTTTTGGTTCAAATGTTCTTTGGTGCAGACTGAATGTCCTGGTTGTGTTCTGGTTGTGTTCTGACCCGGTCTGGATGTTCTGCTGGTGTTCACCTGGTGCAGCGGGTGCTGGTCCGGCAGTTGTCTCAGCGTGGCCACGCAGCACAGTTCTGCCATCATGTGTGTCCTCATGTAATGGGAGAGCAGCTGGTGACACTGGAAGTCCATGCAGTGGACCCACATCTTGGCCAGCAGCCAGTCAGAACCCGGGTCTGACGGCATGAAGACGGGGTTCTGGGGGCCAGGGTTCTGCTGAAGCTGAAAGACCAGACTGATTAAAGTCTGTGGAGGCAGCTGTGTCCAGCTGTGTCGGAGCTCACCTGGATGGCGATGGGGACCAGCTGGTCCTGCTGGTTCAGGTGGAGGAGGCACAGCGGGGCCGACAGGTACGTCTGCTTCCCGTTGATCCAGTTCCCTGGCAGTCCGTCCAGAACCTCGTAGTCCAGCAGGTACACGGTTCCTTTCTGTCACATCAGGAAACATCAAGGTGACAAAGGGTCAAAGGTCAAAGGTGCAACAGGTGCCCACTTACCTGTAGCTCCTCTTCAAGGCTGGAGTGTTTTGGCAGGAAGGGGTGGAGCCTGTCGGAGGTCACAGCCAGGTTTGGAGGAAGGCGACGGACCTGACGGACCTGCAGAGGGTTGCAGCCGTTCAGACACTGATACCCAAAGAACCAGTCGTCCTTCCAGTGAGCCTTCACCACCCCTGAGAGAAGAAGACCATGAACAGAACCCGACCACAACACAGAACCACAAGGAGCCAGGGGTTCTGCTGGATCTCTTACTGGCCACACTGTTGTGGTCTCCGGTGTGAGCGAACACCGTCTCCAGCTCTGAGAGTCCGGTCCAGGGTTCTGGTCGGTTGCTGAAGCCTTTCAGATAGTGCACGTTGGTGGACTGACTGCGGACCAGGACACACACACGTCAGAGTCCGTCACAAACCTGTCCCTGTCCTGAAACCAGGTCCAGTCACCTCCTGTGGGTGTAGCTGAGGTTCGGCCCGAGCTCCGACAAGCTGCTGAGGCTGGCGCACTGCGGAGCTCCGCCCACAAACTGATGCCACCTGAAACAAAAACCCGGAGCAGAGTCCAGTTTCTGAACTTTGTGTCGTTTTAATTTGGACCTTTCTGATGAGTTTTCAGCTGCTGTTTGTCTTTTTTTACTTTTAGCCTTTTGTTCAGCTGGTTTTAGCTGTTGGGCTGTCTGAGTTTGTTCAGCTGGTTTTAGCTGTGGTTTTGACTGAACCTGTGGTCAGGAGGACACGGAGCGCTCTCAGGTGAATTTACCTGATGAGCTGCTGCTGATGTTTCAGCTGTTGGACTCGGTGCTGCTTCAGCTTCTCTTCAGTTTCGTCGGCCATCAAACACACTGAAGAAGAAAAGAAGGTGAAGAATCTGTGCAGTGACGTCATCACATCTTATCGTTTACCCACTGAAGGCTGTTTGATGTTGTTTACAGAGTGAATGCTGTTGTTGTTTACAGAGTTAAGGCTGTTGTTGTTTACAGAGTGAAGGCTGTTGTTGTTTACAGAGTGAAGGCTGTTTGTTGTTGTTTACAGAGTGAAGATTGTTGTTGTTTACAGAGTGAAGGCTGTTGTTGTTTACCTAGTGAAGGCTGTTGTTGTTTACAGAATCAAGGCTGTTGTTGTTTACAGAGTGAAGGTTGTTTGTTGTTGTTTACAGAGTGAAGGCTGTTGTTGTTTACAGAGTGAAGGCTGTTGTTGTTTACATAGTAAAGGCTGTTGTTGTTTACAGAGTGAAGGCTGTTGTTGTTTACAGAGTGAAGGCTGTTGTTGTTTACAGAGTGAAGGCTGTTGTTATTTACAGAATGAAGGCTGTTGTTGTTTACAGAATGAAGGATGTTGTTGTTTACAGAGTGAAGGCAGTTTGTTGTTGTTTACAGAGTGAAGGTTGTTTGTTGTTGTTTACAGAGTGAAGGTTGTTGTTTACAGAGTGAAGGCTGTTGTTTACAGAGTGAAGGCTGCTGTTGTTTACAGAGTGAAGGTTGTTGTTGTTTACAGAGTGCATGCTGTTGTTGTTTACAGAGTGAAGGCTGTTGTTGTTGTTTACAGAGTGAAGGCTGTTGTTGTTGTTTACAGAGTGAAGGTTGTTTGTTGTTGTTTACAGAGTGAAGGCTGCCTGTTGTTGTTTACAGAATGAAGGCTGTTGTTGTTTACAGAGTGAAGGCTGTTTGTTGTTGTTTACATAGTGAAGGCTGTTGTTGTTTACAGAGTGAAGGATGTTGTTGTTTATACGCGCGAGACAACGCGCATCGCGTACGTGGTCGTAAAATTTTAGCTTTGCGCGTTCGTGCCCTGCGGGGCTACGCTTGTGCCTCTGCGTACGTACGGCATACAGCGGTGTACTAACTTACGCAGAGCTCTGCCGGGGCCTTGAGCCTCGAGGACTCACTTACCAGAGAGACCTGGTTTCTGTTGAACTTTCAGGATTTACTCAGTCCCAGATTTTGTCTTTAATCTCTTTGATCTTATTATTCTGTCTTTTGACTTTTAGCATTTCAGCTAATGTTTGCTTCTTTTAGCTTTTTTTCTTTGGGTTTTTGTCTTTCAGCTCCTTCAGCTAATTTCAGCCATCTCTGAGAACGTTCCTCCTCTGGTTAGGAGATCATTTATGTTCCTCTGTGTTCTCGTCTTCTTTTATTGGATGGCTGGATGGATGGATGGATGGATGGATGTGTGGATGGATGGATGGATGGCTGTAAGGATGAATGGATGGATGTATGTATGTATGTATGTATGTATGTATGTATGTATGTATGTATGTATGTATGTATGTATGTATGTATGTATGTATGTATGTATGTATGTATGTATGTATGTATGTATGTATGTATGTATGTATGTATGTATGTATGTATGTATGTATGGATGGTTGGATGAATGGATGGATGGATGGATGTGTGGATGGATGGGTGGATGGATGGATGTGTGGATGGATGGATGGATGGGTGGATGTATGGATGAATGTATGTATGTACTGTATGTATGTATGTATGTATGTATGTATGTATGTATGTATGTATGTATGTATGGATGGATGGATGGATGGATGGATGGATGTATGGATGTATGTATGGATGGATGGATGGATGGTTGGATGAATGGATGGATGGATGGATGGATGGATGGATGAAAAAGAGGTCAACATCATTTTCTCACGTGCTCCGGTGCGCAGCTCCACGTCACCATCTGCGGGCCGCAGCCACCTGTCGCACAGGAACACCTGAGCTCTGGAAGCTGTTGCCCGCTGGACCACCTCCACCCTGCTGCAGTGCCAGTCCACATCAGGGAGTCCAGTCTGGGCCTCCAGCCGGAGCCGGACCAGGACCAGCTGGCCCAGCAGACCATTGGACCGGACCGAAACCAGACACGTCTGAGAGGAAAACAGGAGCAGGCCAGTGCGGTGACGCACCCAGAACCAACCAATCAATCAATCAATCAATCAATCAATCAATCAATTCAACTTTAAGAAACATTTGATCCATGTTCATGAGGGAAACTCACTGATCCAGGCAGGAGGACCGCGTTCACGCTAATGGGCGGAGTCTGGCTCTGCGAGCCAATCAGACTGAGCCACAGGTGGTTGTAGGTTCCACAGGTGGCCCCAGGTGAGGTGTAGACGGTGACGTCAAACTCCTGACAGGAAGTCGTCATGCCGGACACGAGGACCGAGCTGGAAAAGAAAGAGCACAACGTCCATCACTTTCAGGGATTTGATGGGAAAACGTCTCAGCAGGTAAGTAAGTAAGTTTTATTTATATAGCACATTTCACAGACATGAGAGTCACAAAGTGCTTCACAAAAGGAAAATAAAATCATAAAATCACAGAAATAAAATCGTAAAATCACAGAAGTACTATACAAAAATCGCAGAGATACTATACAAAAAGGTAAAACATAACTAGCTCTAAAAACAATGCACAAAGTTAACCAAACGCCTGTCTGAAGAGATGAGTCTTAAGACTGTTTTTAAATGCAGCTGTTGACTCGGAGCAGCGTATTGTTATAGGGAGAGCGTTCCAGAGCCTCGGAGCCACCACTTCAAATGCTCTATCGCCACGAGTTCTAAAATGAGTTCTCGGAACTGTCAGCAGTAGCTTATTTGAAGACCTCAGAGTTCTAGATGGACAAAGAGGCTTCAAAAGGTCCAATAAATATTTAGGAGCCTCACCATGTAATGCTTTAAAAGTTAATAATAAAATTTTAAAATGTGACCTAAAATGAACTGGGAGCCAGTGTAGAGAGGCCAGAACCGGAGTGATATGAGCTGTTCTGGGGGTTCTAGTCAAAAGCCTGGCTGCAGCGTTTTGCACAGATTGAAGGGAAGCTATGGAGGATTTACTAATCCCCACTAAAAGGCCGTTACAATAGTCTAGGCGAGAAGAAATAAATGCATGGACAATCATTTCTAATTCCTTTTGTGATACAATAGCACGTAGCTTAGAAATATTCCTTAAATGATAAAAACAGTTTCGAACTAACAATTTGCAATGATTGTCCATTGACAGAGAGCTGTCAAAGAGAACACCCAGATATCTGAGGTTGTTTTTGTTCGCAAGGTTTAAGAACCCAAGATGCTTCTTAATTTCAATGATTTTATCATCCGGAGCAACGATAAGCGTTTCAGTCTTGTTAGCATTTAGCTGCAGGTGGTTGTCATTAAGCCATATCTTAATGGCTGATAGGCAGTTACTGAGTTCAGTCAATTTATAGAATTCAGACAGTCGAAATGAACAATACAATTGAATGTCATCAGCGTACACATGGTATGAGACGTTACTAAAGCTATTTAAGATAAAGCCTAATGGGCGTAGGTACAATAAAAAGAGGATCGGGCCCAAAACTGAACCCTGGGGCACCCCATAGGGCAGATCAGAAACGTCAGAATGAACATTGTTCATGAAAACAGTAAAAGACCTATTAGATAAATAAGAATTGAACCAATTTAAAACCGTACCAGAAATACCAAACAGGTCACATAATCTGTTAATGAGAACAGTGTGATCCACAGTATCAAATGCTGAAGTCAAGTCCAAAGCAACAAACACAGTGTAATGTCCAGTATCAGCTGCCATCAACACATCACTAGAAACTTTTAGTAATGCAGATTCAGTGGAATGCAGTCTACGAAAACCAGACTGGAAACTGTCCAAAAGATCATTTTCCTCAATATAAAAGTTCAGTTGTTGAGCTACAACCTTCTCAAGGATCTTCGACAAAAAAGGAACTTTAGAAATGGGTCTATAATTTTCAGGCAGAGTCTGCGGTTCAGGCTCAGATGAGGCACCGGACTTAAACAAGGACAAAAGGTGTTCAAAAGTTAGCAAACATTTCAATTAATTAGTTCCAAAAAAGAGTTCACAAGAATCAAATTTCAATGAAAAATAAATAAAAAGATAAATAACAAATTTAGGTCAAAGAACAACAACTGACCAGGGACTGGGGTCGTCTGCACACGAAGCCACATTTCTTTAAATTAGAAATAACAATGTCTCTTTATATGCAGACGACTGACGGCGAGTTGCCATGGTTAACAGGCCCGCCGTTGTCGAGTTGCCATGGTTGCAAGGCCCGCCGTTGTCGAGTTGCCATGGTTACCAGGCCCGCCGTTGTCAAGTTGCCATGGTTACCAGGCCCGCCTTGTCGAGTTGCCATGGTTACCAAGCCCGCCTTGTCAAGTTGCCATGGTAACCAGGCCCACCACTGTCGAGTTGCCATGGTTGCAAGGCCCGCCGTTGTCAAGTTGCCATGGTTACCAGGCCCGTCCCCAGTCAGGCCGTTTGTGTTTGGTCTGTTTTCTGTTTGAGTGACACTTTTTTTCATTCAACCTTTATTTAGGCAGGTTAATCCCATTGAGTCTCGAGGACTCATTTACAAGAGAGACCGGTCTACAACGGTGGAGGTGCCTGTCGTGGTGGCAACCCTCGAACCCGGTGGTGGACACCGGCGGTGAGGGATGCTGTCAGGCTGAAGAAGGAGTCCTATTGGGCCTTTTTGGCCTGTGGGACCCCGGAAGCAGCAGATAGGTACCGGCAGTCCAAGCGGCATGCGGCTCGGGTGGTTGCTGAGGCAAAAACTCGGGCGTGGGAGGAGTTCGGAGAGGCCATGGAGAATGACTTCCGTACGGCTTCGAGGCGATTCTGGTCCACCATCCGGCGTCTCAGGGGGGGAAAGCGGTACGCGACCAACACCATTTATGGTGGGGATGGCGTGCTGTTGACCTCAACTCGGGATGTTGTGAGTCGGTGGGCGGAATACTTCGAAGACCTCCTCAATCCTACTGGCACGTCTTCCACTGAGGAAGCGGAGCCTGGGGACTTTGGGTCGGGCTCTCCAATCTCTGGAGCTGAGGTCACCGAGGTGGTTAAAAAGCTCCGCGGTGGCAGGGCTCCAGGGGTGGATGAGATTCGCCCTGAGTTCCTTAGGGCTCTGGATGTTGTGGGGTTGTGTTGGCTTACGCGACTCTGCAATATCGCGTGGACATCGGGGGCAGTTCCCTTGGATTGGCAGACTGGGGTGGTGGTTCCCCTATTCAAAAAGGGGGACCGTAGGGTGTGTTCCAACTATAGGGGGATCACACTCTTAAGCCTCCCTGGTAAGGTCTATTCAGGGGTTCTGGAGAGGAGGGTCCGTCGGATAGTCGAACCTCGGATTCAGGAGGAGCAGTGTGGTTTTCGTGCTGGTCGTGGAACACTGGACCAGCTCTACACCCTCAGCAGGGTCCTGGAGGGTGCGTGGGAGTTTGCCCAACCAGTTTACATGTGCTTTGTGGACTTGGAGAAGGCATTCGACCGCGTCCCTCGGGGGGTTCTGTGGGGGGTACTCCGGGAGTATGGGGTACCAGGCCCTTTGATATGGGCTGTTAGGTCCCTGTACGACCGGTGTCAGAGCTTGGTCCGCATTGCCGGCAGTAAGTCAGGCTCGTTTCCAGTGAGAGTTGGACTCCGCCAAGGTTGCCCTTTGTCACCGATTCTGTTCATAACTTTTATGGACAGAATTTCTAGGCGCAGCCAAGGTGTTGAGAGGATCCGTTTTGGTGGCCTTAGAATCGCTTCTCTGTTTTTTGCAGATGATGTGGTCCTATTGGCTTCATCAGATCGTGATCTACAGCTTTCACTGGAGCGGTTTGCAGCCGAGTGTGATGCGGCCGGGATGAGGATCAGTTCCTCCAAATCCGAGGCCATGGTCTTGAGCCGGAAAAGGGTAGCATGCCCTCTCCAGGTCGGGGAGGAGGTCCTGCCCCAAGTGGAGGAGTTTAAGTATCTCGGGGTCTTGTTCACGAATGAGGGAAAACTGGAGCGTGAGATCGATAGGCGGATAGGTGCAGCATCCGCAGTGAAGCGGGCGCTGTACCGGTCTGTCGTGGTGAAGAGAGAGCTGAGTCGAAAGGCAAAGCTCTCAATTTACCGATCGATCTACGTTCCCACCCTCATCTATGGTCATGAGCTTTGGGTTGTGACCGAAAGAACGAGATCTCGGATACAAGCGGCTGAAATGAGTTTTCTCCGCAGGGTGTCTGGACTCTCCCTTAGAGATAGGGTGAGAAGCTCAGTCATCCGGGAGGGACTCGGAGTAGAGCCGCTGCTTCTCCACATCGAGAGGAGCCAGTTGAGGTGGCTCGGGCATCTGGTTAGGATGCCTCCTGGACGCCTCCCTGGTGAGGTGTTCCGGGCATGTCCCACCGGGAGGAGACCCAGAGGAAGACCCAGGACACGCTGGAGGGACTATGGCTGTGTCTCAATTCAGGGGCTGCATCCTCATGAGTGCGCATTTGTCGGCCGCATACGTCATTGCCCCGCGCGGAGGACTGTCCCAATTCGAAGACTCCTCCTCATGCGGCCGAGGAATGCGGCCTACTTCCTGCCGAAATCGAAGGATGCATTCGTGAATCCTTCAAGACGGAGGCTATCCCAGAATTCATAGCGCCAGCAGAGATTTTGCGGGGGTGGGACTTTCTGCGTGCAGGGTCGGGGCTGCTGCGTGTTGAGTCATTCATTCATTCAACCTTTATTTAGTCAGGTAAATCTTTTGAACCTCATGGGCTCATCAGCTCGTTCAAACAACCTCAGCTCGAATATATCTCATTAAAATTTTACTACAGAAATGACTAAAAAAAATGTGTTAGCTGAATATACAGTATATTAGTGTTTCTGAGTTTACTGTTTTTGAAGAACTGATTACAAATCAGATTATTTTACACGTGCGTAGCAAGGATTTTCTGAGGGGCAATCTTTTAAAACCCAGAGTGGACCTACGAAATGCAAGTTGTCCAGTAGCTCAATTGGTTAATCAACTTGCGGTTGGCGCAGAGATACTTTTCTCGAAGCTGGTTCGAATCTCACTCGGTACGGTTAAAACTTATTTTACGTTTGTCTTTTATTGGATTAAAAAAAAGAAGGAGTTTCACAAACTCCTTCCTTTTAATCTCAGTCCTCATTTTTTTTCATCAATTTTTTAATGGGACTCCCATTTCAGCAGTTTCGCTCAGCCCACCCGGTCTTGTGAGTGCGTGGCCTACTCGGCCCAGCTAGGCTGGGTCCTCATGAGGATGCAGCCCCTGAATTGAGACACAGCCTATTATGTTTCTCGGCTGGCCTGGGAACGCCTTGGGATTCCCCCAGAGGAGCTGCTCCAAGTGGCTGGGTAGAGGGAAGTCTGGGCCTCCCTACTTAGGCTGCTACCCCCGCGACCCGACCCCGGATAAGCGAAAGACAATGGATGGACCTGTCTACAAACTAAAGAATGATGACAACAGCAACAGTAAATTTTCTTTGAACAATCAACAATAGACAAACATAAGAGAGGAATACAGATTTTTTAAAACAAATTAAAACAAAGATGTTACATAGCAAAACAGACAAATTATAAGTCAAATGTAGAAAATCAAAAACAGGAACATGTCTGCATTGGTTGTTGCCAGGATTCCAACAGATTCTTAAAACCATTTAGAGAAGTCAAGGTCGAGATCTTCAGATCTTTTTGTAAGATATTCCATGAAGCAGGAGCAGAGTAGGAGAAGGCCCTTTTTCCAAGTTCAGTCCTCACTGAGGGAACACTGCAGGTAATCATGTCCTGAGAGCGCACGCTGTAGCTGCACTCACACAGAGACATGTAGGAGGAGATGTATGAAGGCAGCAGACCAAGAAGTGATTTAAAGATGAAAATGTACCAGTGGAAGAGTCTGTGTGAAGTTAATGATGTCCAGTTAACCAGTGAATACAGGGTGCAGTGGTGGGTACGATAATCACAACCAGTTATGAATCTTAGTGCACCATGATAGACAACATCCAACATCTGCAGGATGCACCATGATAGACAACATCCAACATCTGCAGGATGCACCATGATAGACAACATCCAACATCTGCAGGATGCACCATGATAGACAACATCCAACATCTGCAGGGTGCACCATGATAGACAACATCCAACATCTGCAGGATGCACCATGATAGACAACATCCAACATCTGCAGGGTGCTCCATGATAGACAACATCCAACATCTGCAGGATGCACCATGATAGACAACATCCAACATCTGCAGGGTGCACCATGATAGACAACATCCAACATCTGCAGGATGCACCATGATAGACAACATCCAACATCTGCAGGATGCACCATGATAGACAACATCCAACATCTGCAGGGTGCACCATGATAGACAACATCCAACATCTGCAGGATGCACCATGATAGACAACATCCAACATCTGCAGGGTGCTCCATGATAGACAACATCCAACATCTGCAGGATGCACCATGATAGACAACATCCAACATCTGCAGGGTGCACCATGATAGACAACATCCAACATCTGCAGGGTGCACCATGATAGACAACATCCAACATCTGCAGGGTGCACCATGATAGACAACATCCAACATCTGCAGGATGCACCATGATAGACAACATCCAACATCTGCAGGATGCACCATGATAGACAACATCCAACATCTGCAGGATGCACCATGATAGACAACATCCAACATCTGCAGGATGCACCATGATAGACAACATCCAACATCTGCAGGATGCACCATGATAGACAACATCCAACATCTGCAGGGTGCACCATGATAGACAACATCCAACATCTGCAGGGTGCACCATGATAGACAACATCCAACATCTGCAGGGTGCACCATGATAGACAACATCCAACATCTGCAGGATGCACCATGATAGACAACATCCAACATCTGCAGGATGCTCCATGATAGACAACATCCAACATCTGCAGGGTGCACCATGATAGACAACATCCAACATCTGCAGGGTGCACCATGATAGACAACATCCAACATCTGCAGGATGCACCATGATAGACAACATCCAACATCTGCAGGGTGCACCATGATAGACAACATCCAACATCTGCAGGATGCTCCATGATAGACAACATCCAACATCTGCAGGATGCTCCATGATAGACAACATCCAACATCTGCAGGATGCTCCATGATAGACAACATCCAACATCTGCAGGATGCTCCATGATAGACAACATCCAACATCTGCAGGATGCTCCATGATAGACAACATCCAACATCTGCAGGATGCTCCATGATAGACAACATCCAACATCTGCAGGATGCTCCATGATAGACAACATCCAACATCTGCAGGATGCTCCATGATAGACAACATCCAACATCTGCAGGATGCTCCATGATAGACAACATCCAACATCTGCAGGATGCTCCATGATAGACAACATCCAACATCTGCAGGATGCACCATGATAGACAACATCCAACATCTGCAGGATGCACCATGATAGACAACATCCAACATCTGCAGGATGCACCATGATAGACAACATCCAACATCTGCAGGATGCACCATGATAGACAACA
>JBBPBX010025327.1:22422-38961 GCA_038048925.1 Garcialebias charrua | reverse complement strand
CCACGGTGGGAGGTGAATTAACAAGCTCTTGGCTCCCAAAGCACATTAGGGGGTGCAACCCCTCGTGGCTACAGTGCCACTTTAAGGGCTTGGCTGACTTTACTATCCTAAACACCAGCAGATTAGAGGAAGAAGAAGAAAAAAAATAGTATTTATGTTCTGTAACACCAGTGGTGCATTAGATCACAGAATTGGACCTCCAGCCTGAGGCCCAAAGCAGATGTGCAGGTGACGCATGACCCTTACTGAAGGATTCATGACTGTGGAAGATCACTTCACTGTTAAACACAGAGCTGGATCTGAGGAAATTTATTACGGCATGGGAAACACTATGGGTTTGCTGTCATTGCTCCATCCATCCATCCATCATCCCTCCCCTATTCATCCATCCATCCATCCCCCATCCATCCCCTATGCATCCATCCATCCATCCATCTATCCATCCATCTATCATCCTTCACCCATTCATCCATACATCATCCCTCTCCCATTCATCCATCCATCCATCCATCCATTATCCATCAACCACTCATCCACCCATCCCCAATTCATCCATCCATCCATCCATCCCCCATTCATCCATCATCCATCCATCCATCCAGCCATCCTCCATTCATCAATCCTCCAGCCTTCCATCCATCCTCCATTCAACAATCCTCCAGTCATCCTTTTATCATTGATCCATATATCACTCATTCATCCATCCATCCACCCACCATCCATCCATCCATCCATCCATCCTCCATCCATCCATCATCATCCATCCATCCATCCATTACCCATCAATCATCCATTCATCAATCCTCCCACCATCCATCCACCTCTATTCATCAATCCTCCAGCCATCCATCCATCCATCCTCCATTAATCAATCCTCCAGCCATCCATCCATCTAACAATCCATCCATCCTCCACCCATCTAACCATCCATCCATCATCTATCCATCCATCATCTATCCATCCTTTTAATTATAAATAGGTCTTAGTGTGTGTGTGTGTGTGTGTGCGTGTGTGTGTGTGCGAATGAGAGAGAGAGAGAGAGAGAGAGAGAGAGAGAGAGAGAGAGAGAGAGAGAGAGAGAGAGAGAGGGAGAGGGAGAGGGAGAGAGAGATGTGACTGGGCAAGGTGAAAGTCTGACTTCCCTATATGTACTGGTACAATTTATTGTTTCTCAGTCTTGAATTGTTTGTCCATCCATCCATCATCAGGTTATGGAGACAGCAGGACAGGCTGACAACCCCAGACCTCCATCATTTCAGTGCCACTCTTCAGCTCTTACTGGCACATCCCAAGGCATTCCCGGGCCAGAGAAGATACTTTCTACCTCCAGAAAGTTCTAAGTCTGTTTTACAGAAAAAACATGCCCAAAACACCTCCAGAGATAGAAAATCAGGAGGCACCCTAATCGAACTCTGGAACCACCTTAGTTGACTGTTTTACGTAGAGGAGCGGAGGCTCAATCATAGATGATTGTACATCTCATCCTATCTTTTCCTATAAGGCTTAGGTGAACAATATCTTAATATTTAAATCATAAAAGTACATTTTAAATAAACTAAAAGTCATAAGAACAGTGGTTTTCAAATGTTTCTTATTTAAAGGTTTAAAACAAATCACTTTTTAGTTTGTTTTTGTGTTTTTTTGGTTGTTCCATCTCCCATTTTCTTTGCAAATAAAAATATCAGCGTGTGGTCTCACGCCACCTTTCTGTCAACCCTGTTTATCAGCGGGATGGTATTGATCTTCAAGTCCAAACTTCCAACTGTTGCACAGACGGCAAATTACATTGGATCTTCAGATTGGCATGTTAGACTGATACATGGTTTCATGTAAGCATGAAAGGGCGTTAGAGGCATCTAAACGATCCGATGCTGGAACTCAACCTGGCCCGTTTCAACTTTCAGCCCAGCACATTAGAATAGAAATGCAGCCTTGGCCTGAAAGTGCTGAGTATTTTGAGGTTGGGATATTGATATAAGCCCTGAATCAATTGCCCTGGCTGTGCAACCTCTGCTAAAATGAGACAGAAGAACCAAGTGTGAGATGATAATTTTGTATTGACAAGAATCCCATTGTGAAGAGGTGAAGGCACACTATCATTAGAAATCACCAAGGACAACCATTTTCAAACAATAAATACCTAATTAAAGGCTTACCATTCCTTGAAGGAACACTTTTCTGCTGAGGAACTTTAGTCGATTTGGTTAGACCTTGGAATAAAACTTTATAAACATTTTCACAATTTCATTTGGGTCATCTGCTCGCCCTCTAAGTGTATCATGGTTGACTATCAGCTATGACCACACTAGATTTTACCTCAGCATCTGTGAAATCGAGTTACAGTCATTTATGTATTGGTTAAAGTCAAGTACTGTTATACAGTAGTCCCTTGATTATCGCAGGGGTTATGTTCAACACACATCCACGATAGATGATAAACAGCAAAGTAGGAACGCTATATTTATTTAAGTATTTATATATATTTTAAGGCTTTATAAACCTTTCCCACACTAGAAATGTTATAAAATCTGAAACTCATGTCATTTTAACAACATACATACATGTACTGTACAGTACTGCAAAATGTTACTTATCAGTCCTGCTGAACAGCAGCAGCTCGGTTCTGGTTCTGCAGACTTACCCAGCAGAGACAAAGCCACCATCCCGTCCAGGTTGATGTGCGCATGAAGGGTTGCCCAATATGCCAATCGTGATCCACCAGTCGATCGAAAAGGCATTATGAGTAGATTGTATGGCATTAAAAAGAAGTAGACTTCAGCATCCTCACTATGACATTTGTCACTTGATTGACATACAGGGCAGCCAGTGTGAGGCCCTGTTTAACAAAACAATAATACTTTTGCCTCCACCTGTGAGTTTGTTTGCAGTGTTAGAAAAAAATAGTTTATAAACCAGAGGACAAATTTAAATGAAACTTTCACAAAGTAACCCTTGAGTGAACATCCACAACTGATTAACCTTTGGAGTCACACCTATTCAAGATGGCTGCCGCAGATAATAGATTTGTTAACACAACATTTCTGTAACTCAGTTAATTTGACTGATTTTAAGCTGAAATGTGGTCTTGAAGTAGCTGGAAGTGACTCACAACAGTTTCTCTGAGCGCAAAAACCCATATGACAAGATTTAAGATGTTAAATTTGTTGGCACACAACATATTTATTTATTTATTGATTGATTTAACAAAGTTTGACCAAAGCAGCTACAACACTGTCATTTGTCTTCATGAAATCAACCTAAGAGAACAGAACAATGGCTTTCATACAGTCAGTTTTATAGTACTTACCGGTACCTAAAATCTGGTGTGGTAGTAGCTGCCAGTCATCCCCACCACATACTCTGAGCACATCTTGCAATATCCCATGTGGCTGAGCAGAACAGTACAGAAAATTTTGACCAACAATGCAATAATAAGTTATTTCCTCAGCATAAGTGAAATTTGGAATAAAACTGCTGTGAGAGGTGTAGGGTGATATGCATTTATTCAATGATTTATTGGCCTTTCAATGTTTTTGCATCATTTATTCTAAACTTGAGCCAGTAAACAGTAGCACAAACAGTTTTTCTTCTCAATGTTTAATCACAAAGTTGTCTTCTCACTGGCTCAGATGCAAATGACAACCTCATTAGTGCATCCTTATGAGTTTAGCTTTTTTTTTTTCTTCTTCTTCTTCTTCTTCTTGTCAGCAATTGTCAGGGATTTTGAAATGCACTGCTATTTAGAAAGACAACTGTTTTGCCAGACACTGTGCCAGTATCTCATCCCAACCAATTAGCTAATATGGTGTTAAAAATGTTGCCATGTTTTACAGATTTATATTTACATGAGTGGGAACTGTGATGACATATGATTGAAGACTGCAATGAAGTGTTGAGAGAGTTGTAATGTTTATTAGAGTTTTTACTACTTCAAAAGGCACTTCTGGCAAGAAAATGGTAGGAGAGACTTTTTCGATGCCCTACTTTTAGGATGCTGTCACAGCTGGAGCTCAGTGCTATACCTGAGTTTGTTTAAAGCCTTAAGGTCTCTACACTAGGTTAGTGTCAACTTTACAAAGCAAAGCAAAACTATGATCCTTAAATAAAATTCTCTCAGAAAATAATCATTGGATGTAAAAGTACAACAGAATGACTTTCAAAGCCAACTTAATTCAAGATGGATGTCACAGTAACTGAGCTCAAACTAGAAACAAACAAACAAACAAAAAAATTTAAAAATAATAACTTAGACCAGGCGTATCCTAATATGTTGACCAAAACTGTCAAGGTGAAAGTATTTGTGAGCCATGAAAATGAGAATTTAGGATAATAAAAAAGAAAACCAAGGACTTTAGTTCAACATCGACAGCTCTTCGGTTGAGGAGTACAGCAGGGGTCCATCCTCGGTCCTCTTCTCTTTTCTTCATACCTGCTGCCACCAGGTGCTATTTTCATAAACATAACACACCCTTTCATTTCTATGCCAATGACTGCCAAATGCACTTCTCTCTGCAGCACACTGGTGCACACTCTATTCAACCTCTTCTTGACTGCCTGGCTGACATCAATGACTGGTTGGCTTTATTATTATTTTTTTCTGTTTTAATGAGAAGAAAACTACAGTCATGTTGTTTCCTCCTAATGGTACAATCAAGAACCATGGCATCAACCTTTCCTCTCTCACCCCATCAGAGAAACAAAAAGTCACTAATCTGGAAATAATAATGAACCCTTCCATAAAACAACAGTCCTGTAAACATGATTGTTAAATCCTAAAAAAACAAAACAAAGTTAAGTCTGGTCCTCTGGACGGGCTAAAAAACAAAACCTGTAGAAACATTTTGTCTGTCATCCGAAAGACTTCTTCAGTCTGAGGAGCTGTATTCATTTCAGTCTTACAAATATCACCCTCTCTTAGTGGATCAACCAGTTTGTTGTTGACAACTGTTATTTTTTTAGCCCGTCCAGAGGACCAGACTTAACTTGTTGGGTATTTTTCTGCCTGGATTATTGATAATACATCAGGATATTGTTAAATCCTATTTTTTTCAGTTCAGGTGACTGTCTAAGCTGAAGCCTATACTGTCCAAAAATAACCTTGAGGTAGTAATACATGCTTTCATAACATCTAGACTCGATTACTGCAATGTGCTTCTGTTTGGAACCAGTCAGACCTCTATTGTACGTTTACAACTGGTTCAAAATGTTGCAGCCCAATTTTTATCCAGTACAGGCAAAAGAGAGGACCTTACTCCAATTGTGGCCTCCCTGCACTTGCTCCCAGTTCACTTTCAAATTGAGTTCAAAATCCTTCTCTATGTTTTTAAATATCTGAACATTACTGCCCCCATCTTATCTTGCTGATCTGCTGCAGCCATATGCCTCACAGCGCTCTCTGAGGTCAGCAGATCAGATGCTCCTATTGGTTCCAGGAACCCGTCTTGAATTCAGAGGTGACAGGGCCTTCTCTGTTGCAGGTTCAAGACTGTGGAATGATTTACTACTACATGTCAGGCAGGCTCCCTCTCTCACAGTTTTTAAGTCTCACTTAAAAACCCACTTTTATTCCCTGGCTTTTGACACTGTAATTTAATTTGTTTTTAACCTGTCTGCATTCCACAATGTTAGCCGTTTAACTATTATTTTCTTCCATTTGGATCTATGTTTTTTTTTCTTCTGCTGTGTGCTTTGCTTATTTGTTTCTGTTGTTAGCACTTTGGTTGGCTTTGTTGCTGTTTTAAGTGCTTTATAAATCGTGGTATGGTATGGTATGGTATGGTATGGTAAAATAAGTGTACATATCTAAAAAATAAAAAAAAAGCTAAGTCTGGTCCTCTGGACATAAAAAAAGTAGAAACATTTCATCTTTCATCCGAAATACTTTCTCAGTCTGAGGTGCTGTATTCAGCTCAGTCTTATGAATAGCACCCTCTCACAGTAACAGTCACAAGTGTACATATGTTTTGTGATTTTTTTTCTCCCTCCCTTATTTTTAAAATCTCAACAACAATATGAATAAAGTTTTGGAGAAAGTACTAAAGTTGGGTAATTTTGATGGAAAATGACTTCTGACTTACATTAAAGGCAATATGAACATTGCATTTATATTATTTTTAATAAAATAATTTAATTTACTTGATTTGTTGGGTCTATTGTTTTTTCTTTTGTTTTCTTGAGCGTGGAAAAACAAGTTTAGTGCATTCTTGGAAACAGAATTGAAATATGAGAAACATTTTTTCAACAGTCACTAAAATGGGGGTTGGTCACCCTTTTGGAATATCAAAGTCAAAGTCAAAGTCAACTTTATTGTCAGAACTGCAATATGTACAGGACATACACAGGGCCGAAATTGCGTTTCTCTCAGTCCCTCGGTGCAACAGTAACCATCTAAACACTAAACACTAAAACATTTAATAAACATAAGCATAAAATAGTAAAAAAGTGTAACACTGTCCTGAGTTTTTTCATAATAGTATAAAAGTATGAAAATTTACACCAACACTGAAACACCAAACACCCCTAAAACACCAAACACCCAATGAACATAAGCATAAAATGAAATAATAAAAGTGTAATACTGTCCTGAGTTTTTGCATAGTAGTATAAAAAGTATAAAACGTATATCTATAAAATAAACTGAAGTTTCTAGCGTTGACATTTGCAAAGAGTGGCACAGCAGCATATGAGTTAATGTACACAGTACATGTATATGTATGAGGTAGTTGATGTTGGTATATAGGCAAAGTGGCATATGAAGTAAGGCACATAAGGCACATTTGGCATCCTTAGATAAGGCTAGTCAGAGAATGCTGTATATGTATCTGCAGTAGTGTAGATAAAAGTAGTGTAAATGTAAACAGTAATAATAAATGTAAAGCAGTAGTAATAAATGTAAACAGTATTAATAAATGTAAACAGTGAATGTAAACAGTAGTATGACTATAGGCAGTAATGTAATACAAACATTAGTGCAAATATGAGAAGTAGTGCAAACTGAATGAGCACATGACCGAGAGTTTAGTGAATAACCCGTTTGATGACACAGAGTCCAGTGTTAAAATCTTTGTGTTGTGTGGTAATGTGTGAGAAAGTTTTTTGTGTTAAGGCAGTTCAAATGGGAGGGGAGGCAGAGCAGGCAGAGTGTTTAGCATTCTGACTGCCTGATGAACAGAGCTGTCTCTCAGTCTGCTGGTTCGAGCCTGGAGACTCCTCAGTCTCCTCCCTGATGGCAGCAGTCTAAAGCGGCTGTGTAGTGGGTGTGTGGGATCACCTGCCATGCGGTGGGCTTTCCGAGTGAGGCGTTTGCTGTGTAAGTCCTGCAGTGAGGGCAAGGAGGTGCCGACGATCTTCTCAGCTGCTTTCACGATGCGCTGGAGGCTCTTGCGGCAGGATGCAGTGCATGCACCAAACCACACAGTGATGCAGCTGGTCAGGACACTTTCTATGGCACCTCTGTAGAAGGTGCACATGATGGAGGTTGAAGCTCCAGCCCTTTTCAGCTTGCGGAGAAAGTAGAGGCGCTGGTGAGCCTTCTTCGCCAGTGCTGCAGTGTTCCTGCTCCAGGACAGGTCCTTTGAGACGTGCACTCCCAGGAACTTGGTGCTGTCCACTCTCTCCACTGCGGTGCTGTTGATGGTCAGAGGGGCATGTTGTGCATCCCTCTTCCTGAAGTCCACGACAATCTCCTTTGTCTTCTCCACGTTGAGAGTGAGATTGTTGTGTCCGCACCACAAGGCCAAGCGGCTCACCTCGTTCCTGTAGTCCGTCTCATCGTTGTTGCTTCTTTTTCAGAAACAGATCATGTCTAACACTGAATGTTAGGAAACGCCTTGTATCTGTGACTTTCCTTCCCTCCATTGATTACGGTGACATTCTCTACATGAATGCTCCTACAAGCACCCTGCGGATGTTGGATGTTGTCTATCATGGTGCACTAAGATTCATAACTGGTTGTGATTATCGTACCCACCACTGCACCCTGTATTCACTGGTTAATTGGACATCATTAACCTCACGCAGACTCTTCCACTGGTACATTTTCATCTTTAAATCACTTCTTGGTCTGCTGCCCTCATACATCTCCTCCTACATGTCTTTGCGTGAGTGCAGCTACAGTGTGCGCTCTCAGGACATGATTACCTGCAGTGTTCCGTCAGTGAGGACTGAACTTGGAAAAAGGGCCTTCTCCTATTCTGCTCCTGCTTCATGGAATATCTTACAAAAAGATCTGAAGCTCTCGACCTTGACTTCTCTAAATGGTTTTCAGAATCTGTTGGAATCCTGGCAAAAACCAATGCAGATTTGTTCCTGTCTTTGATTTTATACGTCTACCTTATAATGTTTTGCTAGTTTTTTGATACTTTGTTAAAAAAAAGAAAAAAAAATCTTTTGTTTTTTTCTCTCTTTTTGTTTTCTATTGTTTATTGTTTGTTTGTTTATTGTTTAATGAAATTCTATCACTGCTGTTCATTGTTCTTTAGTTTTAGCAGGTCGCTTTCGTAAATGAGCCCATGAGGTTCAAAAGATTTACCTGACTAAATAAAGGTTGAATGAATGAATGAATGCTGATGAGACATACCACTGTTGTGTCGTCCGCAAACTTGATGAAGTGGTTGGAGCTGTGGATGGACATGGAAGTTCTGAAAAATCATACAGACAGCAGTCGGTAAAACAGATTCATAATAGTCTAACAAAGTTAAGTCGGGTCCTCTGGGTGGTTTATTTGTGTTGAAACATTCCATCTTTCATCCAAAAGACTTCATCAGTCTGAAGAGCAACAACAAACCAAGTCTTATAAACGGCACCTTCACTTAGTGGGTCAACCAGTTTGATGGTGCTCAGGTAGTTCATGTAGTCCGCCCTCTCCCAGCTTCCTTCTCAAGTTGAGGGGCAGAGTTTGTTGTCAATAATCCGACTGATGAAGTCTTCTGGATGAAAGATGTTTCAACAAAAAGAAACTGTCCAGAGGACCTGATTAAACATTCTTAGATTTTACTTCCTGGATTATTGAGCATGAAAAAGGATAGATTCGTAGAAGGTTTGAAGGGACACTAATAAAAAATTGATTGAGCTGGCATATAGATAATACCATGATAAATCCTTTTAAAAATGCCCAATGTCCCTCTATTGATTAATAAATCAAATGCATTTTTCTTTGAAAGCACTTACTTTCTTTAGCCATTTTATGAATGAATATCCAAAAGCCAACTTTGTAAATAAATGTGGTGTTTTGTAGCATGAAATGGAAATATTGAAAATAATCCATCTATCCATTAAATGTACCTGCTTCGTTGGGTCGAGGGGGGTCACTGGTGCCCAGGAACAGCAATCACTGTACAAAAGGTAAAGTACACCCTGGACAGGTTACAAGTCCACCACAGGGACATAGAGACAAATGAAATAAACCACCATTCACCCTCACTCACACCTAGGCACAATTTAGAGTTACAAATTAGCCTAACATGCATGTTGTTGGTCTGTGAGAGGAAACCAGAGTACCTCAAGAAAACCCACACATGCACACAGAGAAGATGCAAACTCCACCTAAAACATATGGGATTTAATCCTGCAAACTTCTCAAATGATTAATTATAGCCAAATGTATGTATTTTACTTAGTAAAGCTCATTTTGACGTATTTTCCAACTGTTCTGCTGTTTTACATAAAAAAGACATTAAAATAGTAACACCGTTAAATTTGCAGAATGTCTAAATCTGCATCAGCCTCAAGCTTGTGGGACAAACCGTTCTTAATAAGAATATTTTTAATTTGCTGTGGTAGTAGCCAATCATCAGTTCCAACACAGTGAACCACACGTTGTACAATGCTTTCATTTAAACATTCTTATTAACAGTTAGCGTTCACCATGTTTATCTGCAAAACATTGAAAAAAAATCACTAGAATGATTTTAATAAAATGTCAAAAAAAAATTGGATGTCAAAAAACTGAATAAATATTGAAGTCAATGCAATTCAAGATGGTCACGACAGCTTATTGATTTTGCAAACACAAAAAAGGCTATGCAGTAACTCAATGAGCTTACACATTTTGGCTAAAATGTGTTTCAACCTTTAATTTCAATACCAACAGGTTGTTGAAATGTTAACATGCAAAGTGATTAGCAACATGCATTCCATCAAAGAATGTCACAATTTTATTATGAAGATGTTTTACGTGATTTTTTTGTGTTTCTAAATTCCGGACATGTGTCACTGTACTTCAAAAGTGTGTGTGTTTGTCAATAATTCAGGCCACACACGTCATAGTGTGAATGGGTTTAAATCTTTAAGAGGTGGCTGTGGCTGAGTGGTTAGAACAGTTGTCCTCCAATGCAAGAATTCGGGGTTTGAGTCCACCATATGCCGAAGTGTCCCTCAGTAAGATGCTGAATCCCTCATTTTCTCCGATGTGTGTCCCATTGGTGTATGAATGTGATTGAGCACTGATAAGTCTTTGTATAGATATAGGGGATTGCTGTGAATGGGTAAATAAGGGCAGAAATTGTAGTGTAAAGAGCTTTATCTTGATAAGATTGAAAGGTGCTATAGAAGTACAGTCCATTTACCATTTTACTATAAACAGTAAAGGGTGTATACAGGTCCCTACATATGTACACCCAATTTTCTATTAAGCCTTCCTCAGTACAACACATGCTGTTGATTTCACAAATATAAAATATGTACACATGAACCCTCATGCACAAACCGTTCTTACGCACAGATTTGTTCTTATACTGTGCGTGCGAGTGATTTGGGATCATTTGTGGCATCCAACAATGTTTTCGTATCCTAGGATTTTTTTCAGATACGAACAGAATCTACGTGTGGTCCAGACCTGTCGTATATTTTAGGAGCGTCAGTCTGCTGTCATCCAGACTGCCTTTTCTCCACTAATAACTTTATATTTCGTTATTTAGAAAATATTTCGAGTTTAAACAATTAAATGCAACCACACATATTGGTTTAATTAAAGCGGCTTCAACACCCCCCCACGTCCACCACCTTGCGCGACCCGCGCGCGGCCCCCGCCCCACTCATGTCGACCACCCGGTGTGCCACGCAACGCGCCCCCACTCATGTCGACCACCCGGTGTGCCACGCAACGCGCCACGCGCCTCTGTCGGCACACACACACACACACACACACACACACACACACACACACACACACACACACACACACACACACACACAGCGCTGCTGCAGAGACCCAGGGGAGAAGAAAGGCGAAACAGCTTGTCTCATGTCATTTTTAATATAAACTGCCTGTTGACTGTGGGCGCTCACTGATGTCATCTGTATTCTGTGTGGGTCTGCGCTCAGATCCGGGGCTGACACTATGATCAAAGGCGAGTCAATTTTAATTCGCCAAACGCGTTTGTGTGTTTTCTGACGCATAAAAGCCGGAATGAATGGACACTTCCTGCTCGCGGTGGCAGGAAACTATATCCTTATATGGTGTTTTGAGGGGTGGGAATTATGTAAATAACCTCTCGCGTGCACGAGCACGTGAATAGAACAGGTGGGATTCATCATTATTTACACAGCTCATATACACACATTTCCTGACTATAGAAGACGTTGTTGGATCTGACGTGGCATGTTCGTACGAACACTTCGTACGAACAAAAGTAGGAGGAAGTTAGGATAAGAATACGAACATTTTTGTGCATGAGGGCCATTGCTTCTACAAGCAGGATAATTAACTGTCATTTGCCTACGATCTTGCTATGGAAGCATTATGTTCGAATTATACATTTGTAGGGTTTGATGAGTGCAATAACAACACAGGCAAAACTGATGGTTGATAGGCAGGACAGACACCACATATTGTGTCTTGCCATACAGTATATTTTATTTTTAATCAGGTATGGCCCGGAGTCTAACGACCAAAGCAAAATGCAACACAGACAATCATGATAATGGCACTCGTGATTAAGAAAGCAAAGTGCTACTAAAGTGTTTAAGAGTTGTGCAGTGACAGAAAACACATTTTACTGTCCATATGGTAGCCGGTTGAACCCTATAATTCACTGTGCAAAGCATGGTGAGGTGGGCGTGGGAGATTCAACCTGGGAGAAGCACTAAACAAACATGTAGAATAATAAAAGTGTCCATGTAAGACTTACAATTACTCCTTCGATAAACCAAAGCAGCAATCGTTATTTTAAGCCATTCATAATTCATTGAGTCTTGGCAATAACATTCTCATCATAATCAAGGAGTAATTAGCTCACGCGCAATTTCAACTGTGACACTATGCTCAAACACTAAAATAGTATATCACAAATTAGAGGCCACGGAAATGTGCTGAAAAGTGGAAAAGCAGTGCAGATGGCAGAGGCATCATCACTGGCCTGTTTAGTTGCACACCAAGTTTCTATGCCAGAGCAATATCAACCCCCTTCCCCATGCGACCAATTATCAGGGTTTCACCTAGCGCTGATGGTGGTAATGCTGCTGATGGTAGGCGGATAGATGTGGGAGGAAGGTGATGACGGGAGCACCTGTTACTGAAAGGAAATTACTTTTTTCTCCCTTTTAATGTTGTCTTGAGAACGTTTCTATTCTCTCTTTCTGCTCTATTATTACCTATTTGGTGTCAAACGACGACTGTTACAAAGGATGACTTGGTAAACAGAAAAACCCACCATTAGCAAGGGAGAGATGGTTAGTGTTGTTTTGTAAAAGGAAGGGTGTTTCATCAGAAAGATGCTTGGCCTTTGATGCGCGTGGCTCCAGCCTCTTCTTTGTTCAACAGTTGTCAGGCCTTTCCCCGTGTAGCACAAAGCCAATTGCCGACTGAGCTCAATAGGGACATGCACCTTCAAAAAGCCAATGGGGAACTTTGTTTATTGGATTTGAGAATCTGGCCCGAGATAAGGTGAATTACCCAATTGTGCCGTCTCCCAGATGGGAAAATGAGTGTGAAATACAGGTCTTTTTGATGGAGGGAAAGGAAAGCAAATCACTAACACAGATTAGTGGTAAATTGCTGGAATGGATAAATGCCTCTAGGCCTCCTGAAATATTTATCTAGTACATCATTCAATGTGCTCACAGATTATATCTGGTACTGAAGAAAACAGCTGACTGGAATCATGTTGGCATTCTAAACAAGACTTATTGGAAGAAATATAGCATGATGGAATTTTGCAGCCAATGTGATTCACAACATGTCTGCTTTTGTCAGATGGAGTACCCCTTCATCTTCAATAACTGCGCTTACTTAAACAAAAAAAAAATATTGTGGTACAAGTTTTTTTTCATTTTAGCTAACTTTTAAAATATCTATCAGTGGTTAGTTCATACTTTAAAGCAGCAAAGACATTCTAATGTGGAGTCCTGTGAAAAGTTATGAACACATAATACCTTGATAGCTTTTAAAACAACCTCAGTTCAGAGAAACATGGGTACATTTTGACTCATGGCAAGTCTGAGTGGTGCAAAGACAAAAATAGACTGCTGACATCTTTAAGCAATTGCAAGCACCAATATCTCATTTCCCGCTATTTCATAAACCTTCACATAGTTGTTCACATTTCAAATTCAAACAGGATAATCTGTATAGTTGACTTTGTTGACTTTGACTTTGACTATAATTGTGTACAGGCTCGTCACGTTCCAATCATTCAACATTTTAAGGGGAAGAGCATCAATCTACCAAGTTTAATGCTTTGATTAACATCTAACCATGAGTAAGCGTTGGAACATTAATGGACGAGCAAATTGAGAGCTCTGTATTTGTGTTGTTACTTCTTTATGACGAAAAAAGAATCAAGGCACTTACTATCATCAGCATCCTAGTGAGGGGCCGAGATGGTGTAGAGGCAGGGCAGCTGGCTCAGGACCAGAAGGTCTCGGGTTCGATCCCCGGTCACGGCATACCTCGTTGTGTCCCTGGGCAAGACACTTAACCCCGAGTTGCTCCCGGTAGGACAGGCAGCGCCTTGCATGGCAGTCTACCGCTACCGGTGTGTGAATGTGTGTATGAATGGGTGGATGGCTGGTACTGTGAAGCGCTTTGGGGCCCCTCAAAGGGGCCTGGAAAGCGCTATATAAATAAGCTCCATTTACCATTTAGTAATCTGTCAGTTATTCTCCGGTTCTGAACTTCAACATGATTCTGAGATACCTAAACTTTCCAGATCGATGCAAAGCTTACCGGTATATGTATGTGACACACTTAAACTGAAAATAAAGAAATGCTTATGATCTAATATATTGATAAATGCTATTAAACAATGTGCTAATAATGTAAAAATTATTTAGTTGTGTATTTGTTAATTTGTATTAGTATTAGCAAAACATCTTATGATCCATTGGATGGCATAAAGTGCTATTATTGTGTACAGCTACAACCAATTAACTTTCGGAGCCCTCCCACTTAAGATGGTCACCATGTACAAGAAAATAAGCAAACACAAAAATGGCTTTAACTAAGTCAGTTTTACAGATATGGAAGTAAAATATGGTGAGTTTTTATCTTAGTATCATCTCAGACACATACTTTGAGAACTGTGCGTAAGGTTTATGCTCATATTAGGCATTCGTTATTAGGAACAACCCTGTTTGTCTCTTGGCCAAATAACTCTTGAATCACTGAATGGAGTTTTAACAAAACTCACAAAAAGGAATCATTTGGTGTATATCTGCAACTGATTAATCTTTGGAGCAGCCAATTCAAAATGGCTACCAAGGCTAACAAAGTTTATCCATCACACCAAAGGCTAGAATTCAGTCAGTCTTAAACATACTGAGCTAACATTTGGTGTTGGTAGCACAGATATATTTACAACACAAGCTTTGAGCTTGACATATTGAGCAATATATGTGTCTAAAACTAGTATTACCTGTTGACAGTAACATTGTGTGTCTGTTAGAAAAAAATGTTTTGAACAAATATACAGATTTTAGAGTAACTCTCAAAACTTAATCATTGGCTGTAGATCTGAAACTCGTTAAGATTTAGATTCAGTCAAATTCAAGAGAGCTACTTCAGTTAATCAGCACAAAAATGGATCTAACTTTTTCACTTTCACTGATATTCAGGTAAATTTTGTGTTGTAATAGGCGCAAATTGATCTCAACGTTTTATCTGAGCGTTAACACGTCTGACGATCTCACAGAATCTCATATAATTTACAATATTTGACCAAAACGGCTACACTGCTGTCAGTTTTGGAGCCAAATGATCTATGATGAAAACTGGCATGATTAGCAATATGCAACATATGATAGATTCTACCTGTCTGTGTTCCATAGTTCTAACTAATCAAGTAAAATATGGCTAAAGTTTATACAAGTGAGCTAAAAATAAAACTACTAAACAGTAGAAGTGTGTGCCTTGGTATCCCATTGGCAAAGAAAGTATAAAATAAAGTAGAACCCCTCATGAACGTATGGCCTTCAGCCAAATCCACTTAAGGCTGATGGTTCTTTTGCATCTCTGAGCTGAAGACTGGGGCATTTACATTTTGTGTGAGCCATAAAGAGAATGACAAACATAATTTTTCCAACTTGCATTCAAAGTGTGATGCCTGACACAGATGTCACAGCTCCACCTGGCCTGTGCGTCTGCTGTCACCTTTGGGGAACGAGCTGAGGTGTCGATCAGCCAAACTGTCGTTAGGACACGGAACAGTTCCGCTCTGCCAACTTTAAATCACTGCCAGTACATTTTAGTATGCAAGCATCCTCTTCACTTTGCATGCTCCTTCTCTTCATCCTCTCTCTTATTCTTCCTCCTCCTTGCTCTTCTCACTTCCCTCCATCCTTCACACCACCTGCCCCGCATCCGCTGAGATAGAGTGGGAGGTTTCTCACTTTTGTCACCAAGAGATTGAAAGTGTGTATCAATTGTCAAAGGCGGGCAGCGCCAGAGAGATGTGTGGGGTCTTCGGGCCTGCTGGACCTCCTAGATCCCCCCCACCAGTCACCCCGTTGCTGCGCTGAAGTGCAGCCATCTGTTGAGTGTCTGGGCGTCTGCCTTCCAAACTCACACGAGGACCTCTCACTATGGCACAAGTTCATCTAAAGTACGAACCAAATGGAACACATATTGTATTGGACAGATGGACAGCCTCACTAAAAAAAAATAGGTTGCAGTTGGGTTAACTTGGTGCTGTTACTATGTGATTTGGCTAAAGAGAAACTGATAATGAATGTTTTTACTACTACTGTTTGTGTAGGGGTGAACACTTTATCCTGCATGATGAAGGACAAAAAAAAAAGCCCAAATAAACAACTACTAATAATAATAATTTCTGAACTAACACACCAATCCGTTGAAGTTGAGATATGACTGCATTCCCTCAAACTTTAGTCACCGCTTCTAATTCAATAAAAAGCCTTATTTACTTAGTACCAATAATTTGAATTGTAAAGCCAGTATCTTATTGGTGGAGACAAATATTTGCGAGGAAATACACATATTTCAAATGAAAATCACTAATTGTGTCTTAAACATAGGTATAGTAATATAGACAACTCTTCCTGAAGTTGTACAATCAGGGCTGATAAAATTATGTATACATGTAT
>JBBPBX010025326.1:0-15961 GCA_038048925.1 Garcialebias charrua | reverse complement strand
AAAAATATATAATATTTTTTTTTTTTTTTTTTTTTTTTTTGTTCTTAATTTCATGTGTACATCACTTTGTTGCAGCTCTGGTTGTTTTAAAGGCTTTATAAATAATAATTATGATAAAAAAGATCATTTCTGATCATTTTTGAGCAATTTTTGAGCAATTTTGGGCAACAGGAAGTAGGTCTTCAGTTTACACGGTCACAAATTAATGTAGAACACCGGACGCTATTTTAGGTTCAGTCACTGGGGTCTCCGGTCACAAATTAATGTAGAACACCGGACGCCATCTTAGGTTAGCTGCCGAGAGCTGGACGAAGACTGGTGACCAGGATGGCTTCATATGGATTAATTACTAGCTGGAAACGTCTCTGTGAACTTTGTGGATGTCTCAGGCAGGAGCGGATTTATCGCCGATCGTGCCAGGCCGCCGTGCGAACACCTCCGGCCGGCCTGGCTACACCTCCGGCCTGGCTAGCTCCAGAGCTAACACTGGAGCTAACACGGGAGCCGGCCTTTTGAACACTGGTGACCAGGATCGCATCATGTGGATTAATTACTAGCTGGAATAGCTCTGTGGACGTCTCAGGCTGGAGCAGCGGCTGGAGCAGGAGCTGCAGATTGATCGCGCCGCCGCTCCAACACTAGCTCATGGCTTGGCTAGCAGAAGCTAGCCAGCTAGCTAACACAGGCCTGGAGCAGCTGCGGTGGCCCGCGCTGCTCGGCCCGAAAACAATCAACGCATGGCAACCTAAGATGTCGGCTTTGACCATCTCAAAGTAAGAAAATATATTTTTATTTATTCTGTAAATGTGAATAGCAATGTTTAACATTACAGTACACTACTGTACATGATTAAATGTGCGCACGCTCCGTTAGCATGATAAATAAGGGTTGAATGAATGAATGAATGAATAATTTTTTTTTTAATATAATTTTCACCCCCTACCTACGAACGGATCGAGCTGCGAACGGTTCTTAGGTCCCAAACTCGTTCGTAGGTCGGGGGTTCCCTGTACATGTGCAGTTTTCTCTCTCATTTTGCGAAGCACTCGTTTTACCGGAGAAAAAACACCAAAGATTGTTCTGTGGTGAGAGCACTCACTACCTCACGTGCTGCATGTACAATATGACAAAGATGAGATGTCTCACTCTGACTGGAATTCAAAAACAAAATCTTTCAACAGTTTATGAATTTACTTAAATTATTAACTATGAACTTATTTATCACCTAATTTTTGTAACTTCCTCAAGTGATGAACTTACTGTCTTTGAACAAAACACAGTGGGACAAATTAAATCTGATCAGCTTTGCTTCATGATTGACAACAGCTGCGCTAAATAAACAAGCCCTGCTCCACCCGCAGTTTACAGAGATTCTTGGGGGTGAACAAAGCAAAAAATAAAAATATATATAAACCATCATATCAGTTATTGGTGGTTGCCTAACCCTCCCAATATCGGGATCACCAATAGCCAAAATATCCATATCAGTCAGGCTTTAGTGCAGACAATTTTCAATCATTGAAAATCTATTTTGTTAACGTCAATCTGAATTCATGTCCGACTCATGTATAAATTTCAAGTAACAAACAACGCTAATAGCATTACCGGTAGCTTTTCTATGGCATTTTCAGTATTAGGTTAGCATTTATGCTAGTTGTTGGTCAGCAGCCCATTGTTCAGGTTTCTTAACAAATGTTACACACTCTTCATCAAGTATTAAAAGTATATATATATATTTATATATTAATGATTAAGCCAATTGTCTCCAGTTCATCCGCCATTTTGAGAACAGACAACAAATCATCAGACCGGAAAAAGAATCAAGACGCTCCTCCCACACCCCGCCGCCACCGCCGCTGCTGCTTCTCGTTCCGGTCTGAACACCAGTGCGTCCACCTTGAGGCGTTTCGTGCTTTTTGGCCGCTCAAAACGCGTTCGGTGTGAACGTAGCATTAGGAAACACTAGTGTTCTGACATACTTTGTTTTCATTGTTCTAAGAGTATCCAGACCTGAAAAATACTAAAATCTTTTGTACACTTTAAACTTTAAGACTGCAAAGGAACTCTACAAACAAAACAAACACGTTTGAATTTGTATTTATGATGATTAAAGATGTTACAGCAGCATGTTTCTACACAAATGAATAATAATTTCAATTTATAGATATTTTAGGCCCACCCTTGATATTTTTAGTCTTAAATGGACTGTAGTAGTCTCACTGTGACAGTTATCCTTTAAATCTGACCTCCACAAATAAAAGTATTCTTACATTTTAATGGCATGTACTCTGCGTAGGTCTCTGCGTGACCGAGCTCATCTTCCTCTTCCTCCTCAGGCTCATCTTCCTCCTTTAGCCCTGGGGGTTTCTGTAAACGGATTCAAAAATAGTGATAACATTTGGACTATATATATTTTATATATACACTGTACAGTATATATGTAACGGTATATATATGTATAGCTCACAAGCTAGCTTATACAGAGCATCGTAAGATGTATGCTAGGTCCCTCAAAAACTCTCGAACTTTATTTTACTCATCTATAATTTCTGATAACCCTGGTAACTCCAAAATACTTTTTTCAACCATCACTCACCTCCTTCAGCCACGTACAACCTCACTCACTGACTCCACTAATGATCTTTGTAATAAATTTATCTCCTTTTTCCAAAACAAGATCCAAAAAATCAGATCAGCCATCACCTCTTCACCCCCTGCCCTTTCTCCGGCTGCAAATGTACAGCTTGAGAACCCTCCTCCCCTCAGCTTTTTCCCAGAGGTCTGTGTGAAGGAAGTTGAAGCCACTGTCAGGGCAATGAAACCCTGCACATGTGCTCTTGACCCCTTCCCAACAGTCCTGGTCAAGGCTAACATTGCCTCTCTCAGTTCACTTATCACCACTATAGTTAATCAGTCTCTCCAATCTGGTCATATTTCCCCTGTCTTGAAGTCCTCTATAATTAAACCTCTTCTTAAAAAACCTACCCTCGATCCCCATGACCTGGCAAATTACAGACCCATTTCCAACCTTCCCTTCCTCCTTCCTTCCTTTTTAGTAGTTTTAATAGTGTTTTTGTACCTGACTCTGCGCGTTTTTTGTGGGTGAATTACAGCCGAACTGAGCTGTTAAGAATTGGAGCGGATTTACCACAAGGCACAGCTGAAATCAGCAACGAACTCAAATCAGAGCTCGGAAGATTGGATCTGCTAAGATCATCTTTCTGGAAACAGATGCGCTCCGGAGGAAAGAAGAGGAAACGGTGCTCTCGAGGGAAAAAGCGTGGCTGTCGAGCAGGAATTATGACGAGACTGCGGGCAGACGCTAAAACCGGGAGACCCCCGATGCCGGCTCTTTTTCTGTCCAACGTGCGCTCGCTGGACAACAAGATGGATTTGCTTCGTCTGAGAGTAACAACGTCGGAGGAGATGAGGAGATGCTCGGTGGTTTGCCTCACGGAAACGTGGATCAATGAGGACACTCCTGACTCTGTTTATGAGTTGGATAATAGGCTATTTTTCAGAACGGACCGGTGCATCGAGACTACGGGGAAAGCACGAGGCGGAGGCGTCTGCATTTACGTTAACAAAGACTGGTGCACGAACTGTGCCGTTATCAGCAGGATCTGCTCAGCTGCTGTGGAGCTTTTAACAATAAGATGTCGCCCACATTACCTTCCCCGCGACTATTCAGCGATAATAATAAGCGCTGTTTACATAGCACCCGATGCTAATGCCAACGACGCCCAGGGAGAAATTCATGACTTACTCACCTCGCTGCAGTGTAAATATCCTGAGGGGCTTTTCATTGTCTCCGGGGACTTCAATCATGTGGATTTACGTGTCATCCTTCCAACCTTCAATCAGCACGTTTTCACAGCAACACGAGGAAATAAGACGCTAGACCAAGTCTTCACGAATGTGAAGGGGGCGTACACGGCGAAGCCACGCCCACCGCTCGGGGCTTCCGACCATCGCTCCCTGTTATTGGTCCCTAGACAGCTACCCCCACTCAGACGTTCCAAGCCGGAACAAAGAGAGATCACATTGTGGCGCCAAGATAGTACCCCCATGCTGAGAGACTGCTTTGAAAACACAAACTGGTCTGTCTTCAAAGAGGCAGCTACGAATGGAAGTTCAGTTGACCTGGAACTTTATGCTTCCTCAGTCCTGGGTTACATCAGTACATGTGCTGAAAATGTATCCATAAGAAAGTATGTTAAATTTTACCCCAATCAAAAACCCTGGCTAAATAAGGATGTCCGCACCCTGCTGGCAGCCAGGGACACTGCTTTCAAGTCTAGAGATACTGAGGAGTTGAGAAAGTGCAGGAGAGAACTGGATGATGGCATAAAGAAGGCCAAAGCCGCGTATGCACAGAGGATCGAGGGTCAGTTCATCTCACATGATCCACGGAGCATGTGGCAGGGCATCAAATGCTTAACAGACTACAAGGGCAAAAGCAAACAATGCCCCAGGGACCCATCCCTGCCTGATGCCCTCAATAAGTTTTATGCACGTTTTGAAGATCCAAACAGACCAGCTAGCACCAGACTCACCTCATCACCAGACGAGGAGCACCTCAAAGTGACCGCAGCAGAAGTGAGAGGTAGTCTCAGAAGGATCAACCCTCATAAAGCTACGGGTCCAGACAACATCCCAGGGAAAGTTCTGAAGGAATGTGCGGACCAGCTCTGTGAGGTGCTGGCTGACGTCTTCACCACCTCACTTTCACTGGAGTCAGTTCCCACCTGCCTGAAGACTGCCACCATCATCCCAGTCCCAAAGAGCTCCACAGTGACTGGTCTGAATGACTATAGACCGGTGGCTCTCACCCCGATAGTCGCTAAATGTTTTGAGAAACTGGTCATGTCCCACATCAAGACAACCGTCAACATCAGCGAGGACCCTCATCAATATGCATACCGCGAGAACCGATCAACAGAGGACGCCATCTCCTCTGTGGTCCACACTGCTCTCACCCACCTGGATCAGAAGGACTCATACGTGCGTCTGCTCTTTGTGGACTTCACATCTGCTTTCAACACCATGATCCCCCAAACTCTGATAGACAAACTATCCACACTTGGACTAAGCCCCTCCGTTTGTAACTGGGTACTAGACTTCTTAACAAACAGACCACAGTCCGTGAAGATCCACAACTTCTCCTCCTCCACCATCACCCTCAGCACTGGCTCTCCTCAAGGATGTGTGCTGAGCCCTCTTCTGTTCACTCTGCTCACATATGATTGTACAGCCACACATCCAGGCTGTCATATTGTTAAGTTTGCAGATGATACAGCTGTGGTGGGATGCATCACAGATAATGATGAATCCAGCTACAGACAGGAGGTGGAACATCTGGAGAGCTGGTGCAAAGAGAACAACCTTCACATGAATGTGAAGAAGACGAAGGAGATGATTGTGGACTTCAGAAGGAACAAACACACCCACACCTAGGGCTGGGCGATATGAGGAAAATATTATATCGCGATATTTTTTGGCTATATCACGATACACGATATATATCGCGATATCTCCAAAATCAATGAAAAAATGATTCAAAATTGATTAAAAAATGTCAACACTAAATTTGAACAAACTTAAATATTTTATTTTAACCATCAATTGCACACATAAATAAAAAGTACTTCAAGCAAAAAGGAAGAATACATAATTTAAACTTAAAAAGGTGCTCTTGTGCTTTTAACATTAAAAAAATATTAAATCAAAACAATTAAGGCCTTTAAAATACAAAAACAAAAGTGTAAACAGTGGCCATAAAATTTACTGACCCAGAACAGTCACAGGTAACAACTCTCAACTATTTGCATGTGCTAGTAATTTTTAACAACAAACCACAAAATGTGCACAAGTTTCAAACTGTGCCAAGTTCAGGCAATGTCTGCAAAACCTCTGAACAAGAACAGATTTATCACAGTGAGCCTCTGTGTACTGTATCCGGTTTTATTGTGAAAGGGTCAGGGGTTGTTTCCGGATTCACGAAGACGTTCTCTAAAGTTGCTCTACAAAGTGTCGCATTGAATCCTTGTGTAAAACACGACAGCCTCCACTCAGAAACGTGAACCGAGAGGTGGAGACATTATTAAATCAGCTGTATCGCTAAAGACACGGTCAGTCTCAGCTGTGGAAGAAGACGGCTAACGCGTTAGCCATCTTGTTAGCCGCTAAGGACCGTGTCTTTAGCGATAATGATAAAATGCTGATTTATTAATGTCTCCACCTCTCTATGCGGTGCACGCATGACTAAGCTCAGACCCGTGGTTTGTTTTAAGGAAGCAGCAGCTGTAAAAACACTTGGTTCTGCCGTTCATGCTCCACTCCGCTGTTTAAATGGTGAAAAAGATTCGTAGTTCAGACCTTTCTTCGGGACTATTTTCAGCATCGTCTACAAAAACATTTTTTATGCCCTCATCTGACAATTTAATCCAAACTAGCTCAGAACATTGTTTTCCCCCCTCAGCAGCGTGCAGCGCTCTTCATATCTGCCGTGTTTACATGTTGTGCTGAAAGTCTCGCGCGCGGCTCCTGCAGCCTGCAGGAAGGAGGGGGGCGAGTGGGGGCCCGCGCGACAGCAGGAGGATCCTCGATATACACGATATAGCCCTTTTAACCATCGTACATTTAAAATATCGCGATACATCGAGTATATTCGATATATCGCCCACCCCTACCCACACCCCACTGCATATAGGTGGATCTGCGGTGGAGGTGGTCTCCAGCTACAAGTACCTGGGTGTACACTTGAATGATAACCTCAGCTGGAGCAACAACACCACCAGCCTGATCAAGAAAGGACATCAAAGACTCTACTTCCTCAGACGGCTGAGACGAGCTGGTCTGAGAAGCTCAGTCCTCACCTCGTTCTACAGGTGTGCAGTGGAGAGCGTCCTGTGCTCCAGCATCAACGTGTGGCATGGAGGCTGCACAGTTGCAGAGAGGAAAGCTCTACAGAGAGTGGTGAAGGCTGCACAGAAGTCTGTTGGAGTCAGTCTCCCCACCATCACAGACATTTACACCTCCAGATGCAGAAAAAGAGCCACCTGCATCATGAAAGACCTCACTCACCCAGCACACTCACTCTTTGCACCACTCCCCTCGGGACGGAGGTTGAGGAGCATCAAATGTAGAACCACTAGACTGAGGAACAGCTTCTACCCTGAGGCTGTCAGACTCATGAATAAATAAATAATAAGAATAAACACTGCAAAATGTCACATCATGTTGATACTGATCTGTTTCTTGTTGCTGTGTTCATCTGTGACCATCTGCTCATAATGACTCATGTTCGTGCTGCTGTTTATAATGATGTTTTTCTACTACATTAGGGCTTAGTGTATTACTAGCTGATGTCTCTCTTAGTTAATCCTAGATGTTATTATTGTTTTTCTCTTGCATTTGTTGTTGGATGTAACTGGGACCCTGTGTACATAATCTCGTTTTCAACACATGTACTACATGCGGTGCAAATGACAATAAATTCTCTCTGAATCTGACTCTGACTCGCTAAAGTTTTGGAGAAATTAGTCTCGGTTTATCTACAAGAACATCTACATGACAATAATATACTGGATAAATTTCAATCAGGTTTTCGAACAGCACATAGCACTGAAACAGCTCTTGTCCGGGTCACAAATGACCTGTTGGTCACTGCAGACCGTGGTTCCTCCTCTCTCCTTATTCTCCTTGATCTTTCGGCAGCCTTTGATACGGTTGATCATTACATTCTGCTCCAACGCTTACAGCAGTTTGCAGGACTTACTGGCACTGCCCTGGAGTGGTTCCGATCATACCTGACAGACAGAACAGAGTCTGTCTCCATCGGGCGTGCCAAGTCATTGAGCCATCCTGTTTCTTGTGGTGTGCCCCAGGGATCAGTTCTGGGACCCCTCCTTTTCAACCTATACATGGTACCACTTGGGTGTATTATCAGCAGCTATGGGGTCTCATTCCATTGCTATGCTGATGATACTCAGCTGTATCTTAAACTGGGTAGCAATGTGTCTGAGACCCCATCTACATCATCTTCTTCAGCTTCTCCATTTTCTCCACTTTCTTCTCTTTCCACACTCACAGCGTGTCTGGAGGAGATAAAGGCATGGATGCGGCAAAATTTCCTTCACCTTAACAGTTCAAAAACAGAAGCAATTCAAATTGGTACATCACATCAAATTCAACAACAAAAAATCCTCAGTATCACTTTTTCTGGCCAGAACATCTCTCTTTCCAATACAGTCACCAATCTTGGTGTTATTTTTGATCCACAACTCACCTTTGAAAGCCATATAAAGCATATCTGTAAAACTTCTTTTTTTCATCTTCGAAATATTGCAAAGCTTCGGTCTACACTGTCCCTCACTGATGCAGAAAAGCTCGTCCATGCCTTTGTCTCCTCCAGACTGGATTACTGCAATGCACTTCTCTTCGGGATTCCTGGCAAGAACATACAAAAACTACAGTATGTCCAGAACAGCGCTGCCAGGGTCCTGATGAGAGTGCGTAAGTATGAACACATCACTCCTGTACTGCGTTCACTACACTGGCTTCCTGTTTCTGCCCGGATCACGTACAAAATTTATCTGCTCACCTTCCAGTGCCTGTACGGTAATGCACCATCCTATTTAAAAGAACTTCTCACCCCTCACTGTCCTTCCCGCACTCTCCGCTCTTCCAACACCCATCTTCTTCTCACTCCCAGGTCTCGGTCTCGCACAATGGGAGACCGGGCTTTCTCCTGCGCTGCCCCTCGGCTGTGGAACGCCCTGCCCTCATATCTGAGGGCCCCACAGACCGTGACATGTTTTTAAAAAAGTCTTAAAACCTTTCTTTTTATCCAGTTTTTTAAATAATTAATTGTGCTTTTGTTTTTTATTGCACCCAGTTTTTTGAGTATTTTATCTGCATTTTGTGAATTTTAAATTTTTGATGCAATCATCTGTGAGGCTCCATCCTCTTGGTTGTTCCTTTTCTTTGTTGCATTTATGATTGATTTTTATCTTGATTTTATTTTTCATTGTAGCACTTTGAGATCCGTTTGATGTAAAGTGCGTTATAAATAAAAGTTATTATTATTATTATTATATACAGTATATATATTGGGTTTTTTAATGAGTTCTATAAGTACGTAATAACACTTACCAGAGAATTTGAAAGGTTTTGTAGTTTAACGTCATCTTTAACCCAGACTCTGGCACCGTCTTTACCCAACGCATCCTTCTTGATTCCATTGTTCATGTCACCTGCAACACCAACACACACCAGACCAGTACTGGTTAGGTCATTGACACTTTCCACTGGTGGATTTCTCAGCCAAACTTCTCAATAACGATTAGCGTAGGAGGCTAACGGCTCAGAGCAGGAGGCTGGAGTCATTTCCAACAACACAGATGTTCGGTTTGCTGAAATGTTGGTGAAGGTAGACTGAACTCTGATCACTGAGGAAAATGTCTCAACAGCAACACAAACATCATAATCTGCAGCAGCTGTCAATCAATTTGTAGTGTATGATAACATAATTATTTTACAATGAATTGATCTTTATTCTTTATCTTGCAGCAGTCCCAGCTGAATGCATGCAGCTCAAAAACTTCACTTTGTTTTCTAGAACTACAGACAAGATGATGAAATTTGATCCACATCAAAGCATCGTGTTGTGAACATTTGAATTGGAACCCTTTAACTTTAATTTATGTTAATTAAAAAAGTGCATTTTCCTCCATTATTCCTGTGGGGCAACATCCACATCCTCCTCTGTCCTCCAGAGCTCAGAAGTGATGCTTGGTTCCGTTGGCCCAGTCAGAGGGGTTCTGGATGGACCCCATCCTCTGCAGAGTCAGTTCACTCTTCATGTTTTAAAACAAATCATGATCATCCTCTTCATCATCAAAGTCCTCTCTGTGTGACTCAGACTGTTTCTCTCCTTCATGATCCTCTCCTCTGTCTGACAGGTTCTGACTTGGTGGTTCCATCCTCCTCTGGGTCTGCAGCTCCGTTAGCCTCACTCTCACAAATAATCTTGTTTTGACTCACGCTAGGGCTGGGCGATATCTTGATCATTTTTTAAATATTGAGATAAAAAATTGCGATATAAGTTGAGACTATCTCGATATAAACGATTTAGTTTTATACGTGGAAATCCTGATGTCGCTTTCTCTCAGGCGGCCCCCCCTCCTTCCTGCTTCTGCGGTGTGGGCGGGCTGTAGAGGAGACGTTTAATAAACAGCAGTTGTCTGAGCGTGTGTGATTCTCTATGGCTCTGGCTGCAGCTAGATGACGGACTCGTCTTCTTATTTTAAATAGTTCAGAGCTCATTCAGCCGTGCTGTGTGCCTTTTAGAGGAACACAGAGAGGAAGCGTGGCATTAATAAATCAGCAGTTTATCATATATCGCTAAAGACACGTCCCTTAGCGGCTAACAAGATGGCTAGCGCTTTAGCCGTCTTCATCCACAGCTGAGACTGACCGTGTCTTTAGTGATATGATAAACTGCCGATTTATTAATGCCTCCACCTCTCTCTGCTCCTCTCATAAAGCTCAGCACGGCTAAATAAGCTCTGACCATGGTTTGTTTTAAGGAAGCAGACTAAAAACACTCGGTGTTGCAGCTTCATGTTTCTGAGTGGAGGCTCACATTACTCATACCTGCAAACTCAGAAGGGATGAAAAAGGTGACAAACGTTGCGCCAAGTCAACAGATGCATTTAAAAACTTAAGACTTATCTCTTCAGACAGGCTTTTGGTTAATTTTGTACATTGATTTTAGAGTTTGTTATGTTTTACCTTTTTGTATAGTACCGTATTTGCCGGATTATTGGTCGCACCGGAATATAGGTCGCAGTGTCCAATTATTGCCAAAAAATCGGAAAAATTCATAAATAGGTCGCATCGGATTATAGGTCGCACCTACGTCACCGCCGCTGTAACGCGTCATCCACTGCTGACGCGCCGTGTGACCGCTGAGTCAACCCGGCAATATGGACCGAGTGTTTAGCTCTGCTGCTAATGTCTGCCAGAAGCTAACAGAAGCTAAACACGAGACGAGTCCGCCTCTCAGAAAACACGAATAAAAAAATCGAATTTTCTGTCAAATGTTTTCTATAGACCATCGTTACGTACATTAATGTCTTATAATTTAAACTTTGTAGGCAAAAAAAATATACACCGAGTGATTTAGAAGTTTTTGATAAGCAAACTGAAGTAAAATGAAATTTAAAAAATGAAAAGACGGGAAGTCCGCCTCTAAGAATATGAATAAAAAATCGAATTTTATGTCAAATGTTTTCTATAGGCCATCGTTACGTACATTAATGTCATAGTTTAAACTCTGTAGGCAGAAAAAATATGCACCGAGTGGTTTTGAAGCTATTTTTAACATTCCGGTAAACAGAATAACAACCACGAGCTAACAAAAAGCTAAGCTAAAAGATCGTTTTTTTTTTCTCAAACATCTAATAAAGCTACCGGTACTCACTTGTAAACGTCCACACTGTGATTCCATTCTGTAAGTTTCAGAAAAATCCGCTGAGTGGTTCTTGACTTATCTTGCAAAAAATCCAGCTAAGAAACACAGAGCTAACAGCTACATCCAGGCCAGCAGGCACACAGTCAGTCCGAGCACAGGAGCTGTTTTTGGGAGACATGAGCTGGAAACCATACGGTCTTCTTCTTCTTGGGTCGGTGTACTCCTCTGGAAGTGTAATGCACAGCGCCACAGCGCCCCTAGTGGCCAAAAGTGGTACTGCACAATTTTTCTGGCAAAGTGAAAAAGGCTGATATCTGAGTCAAAAATTGGTCTAAAAATATGGAAAAAAATCCATAAATAGGTCGCATCGGATTATAGGTCGCAGGCCTTGAAAAAAACCATAAAAAGTTGCGACCTATAATCCGAAAAATACGGTACTTCTGTGATTTTATTTTTCCTTTTGTAAAGCACTTTGTGACTCATGTCTGTGAAATGTGCTATATAAATAAAAACTTACTAACAGTAAAAACTCATTTCTTAAATGTTTTGTCAGAAATTTTTGAAAAGTAGATGCCATTTCCTGCATTCTGGTGTATTTTAACAAGTTGTTAAACATCTATGTTTACCTACATGTAAACACTTGATTCAATAACTATTTTAGAGACATCTAACAAAATAAAGTCAGGTCCTGTGGACAGATTTAAAAATTGTTTAAATTATTATTGATCATGCATCAGGATATTTTAGAGACACCTCATTCAACTAGTTCATATAGACATCATCCTGTTTTTAAACTCACTCCTGTGGCTAAGATAATGAAATTAATGTGACAATTTATCACAGTGACTTTAGGGGTGCAATTGACTTTTAATTTGTTAATTTTTATTTAGTTTTATTTGTAACACAACATGCCATTTTACTAAACAATGGTGACACTCAACTGCATGTATAAAAATAAGAATATTAACTTTACCCAATGAACAGGTGACATTTAATAACCACCAACAGTGAATTTAGGAGGGGCTTTTCACAGTTTGATTTAGTGATAGACTCATATCAGCCGTCACTGATTTTAACTATTTTACTTTCCAGACAATGTGTGTTACCTGGGCTCTTTCTCATCTACAGCATAAGGAAAAATTTGCTCTTTAACGACTTCTGACTTTAGGAAAAAATACATTTATTAACATATCACAATATAATTAGAACATAACGTAAAAATCGGGGTATAACACAGATTTTTTTACTCATTTGAATGTCCTGCGTGTTATACGCCGAAGCGTGTTATTTATGGATTTTTTAAGACCCATTTTTGGCTCCGATATCGCCGTTTTTCATTTTGGGCAAAAGGTGCCGTAGTACTTTTGTCCGCTAGGGGGCCACTTCCAGACCGTTTCTAGCTCATGTGTCCGAAAAAAGCCTCCTCTGGTCGGACTGACTCTGTCGCTGCCTGCCTCCTGCTCTGGAGGTACCGGTAACTACTGTTAGCTGTGACGTTAGCTTTTTTTTTTTGCAAGATAATTTTTCAAGATAACTCATAAACCACACCGCGGATTTTCTTGAAACTTACAGAGCGTAATTATTTGGTGGTCATTTACACACTGTTAGCTGTATAAGACATTTCTTATAATTTATTTTTGTAGCGCACGAGACAGTTTTGGAAGAAGTCAAACCGAAACAATTTATAATCCAGCAGATTTGACTATTTCGTGAATCGGTTAAGCTCAGGAACCCTTGTGCTATAATGTCAGCTAAGAAATATATTTTTTCTCGCAAAGAAATAATTGTTTTTACCATGTTAATCTTGTGAAGTTCTTTGTGCTCGCTCGCTTCTGTGGCCGCCATTTTAAGCAGGGCAACTGAGGCGCTGACGCGTCGCGGTGATGCATGATAGATGCGTGTTATACGCTGAAGCGTGTTATTTATGGATTTTTTAAGACCCATTTTTGGCTCCGATATCGCCATTTTTCATTTTGGGCAAAAGGTGCCGTAGTACTTTTGTCCGCTAGGGGGCCACTTCCAGACCGTTTCTAGCTCATGTGTCCGAAAAAAGCCTCCTCTGGTCGGACTGACTGTCGCTGCCCGCCTCCTGCTCTGGAGGTACCGGTAACTACTGTTAGCTGTGACGTTAGCTTTTTTTTTTTGCAAGATAATTTTTCAAGATAACTCATAAACCACACCGCGGATTTTCTTGAAACTTACAGAGCGTAATTATTTGGTGGTCATTTACACACTGTTAGCTGTATAAGACATTTCTTATAATTTATTTTTGTAGCGCACGAGACAGTTTTGGAAGAAGTCAAACCGAAACAATTTATAATCCAGCAGATTTGACTATTTCGTGAATCGGTTAAGCTCAGGAACCCTTGTGCTATAATGTCAGCTAAGAAATATATTTTTTCTCGCAAAGAAATAATTGTTTTTACCATGTTAATCTTGTGAAGTTCTTCGTGCTCGCTCGCTTCTGTGGCCGCCATTTTAAGCAGGGCAACTGAGGCGCTGACGCGTCGCGGTGATGCATGATAGATGCGTGTTATACGCCGAAGCGTGTTATTTACGGATTTTTCCAATTTATTGGCAATAATTGGACAAAGCGTGTTATACACAGGAGCGTGTTAGATCCCAACGAATACGGTACACAAAAAAGATGGCAAGTCAAAAAATAAAAAAGGCGTTAAATACAGCAGAGACACTGACATTATGTTTTCTCACTGTGAAACAGAACAAATGTGGTTTAATGTAGAGACTTACTGCTGTTGTTCCTTCATTCACACCGTGGTGAAGTTAGTTTACGACTCGGTAATGTTTACGTTTCATCAGCGTGGTTCTCCCGTGTTGTGTTGTCACTTTTCAAAGCTGCATGTCGCGCAGTTTTTATTTTATTTTTATGAAGCGTGGAGCTCCCACACTTTACAGGACTTGGTCGAACAATTTTTTCTGCGTCGGTCATTTGTAAAATTGTCTTAATTTCCTTTGAAAACACTGCCTCTAATCTGCTTCCGCCTCCCCACTCACCCTGTTCAACTCGCGCTGCAGAGTTTTTTTTCTTCAAAGATTTCGCTGTCGTCCCAGCCCACCATCGTGTCTTGACTGTGATTGGCTAAATCTCACGCTCCAACAAAGATGTTTTATTGTCGAGAAGATGCCTTGCTGTGTCTTGAAATCCAGTCAGTGGGAAATGATGCATTCTGATGCAGTCACGGGTCTGCCCCCTTCCCCCCCCCCAAAAAAACAAAAACTCGTCGGATCTACACGAATCACGTAAATTATATGTTTTGCTTTGAAAACGGCGATCTTCGCCAAAAGGTGACTAGTTTGCAGGTATGATTACTGCAGTTCACAAACAAACTGACTAACGTGAAAGCACCTTTCTATCTTATCAAGACACTCAAAGCTCTTTACAACACAAACTGTGTCCTCATTTACCCATTCATACATCACACTACTAGATCTGTACAAATAATAATCAGTACTTTATCACATTCATACACTGATGGACACACATCAGAGGCAATGAGCATTTGACTTTTACCTGAAGTTGTGGCTGTAGCCGTTGCCACAGGCGGAGCGATGTCAGGTGGAGGTTTTAACTTCATGAGCTCCTTTAGGCTGTAGCCGTTGCCACAGGCGGAGCGATGTCAGGTGGAGGTTTTAACTTCATGAGCTCCTTTAGGCTGTTGCTCTTCAGACCCATGTTCTTCAGATTGCCAGTTCGAAGTAGGTCTTTCAACTGAATCTGCTGAAAAAAAATTAGTGGGATCAGAGTAAATAAGAGAAAATAGTTTTTGTGTGTGAAGTTTTTGAACAAACTATATACTGGATCTATATCTATTAGGGCTGGGTGATATGGACCAAAATTAATATGTCAATATTTTTATGATATCATGAACTTAGGTGTTTAAAGCCATTAATTTTTTATTTATTTATTATTCATTCATTTAAAAGAAAGAAAACAAAAAACATTGAATGAAAAGAGAAAAAAATCTTATAATATCTGCCCCTTGTTTAAAAAAATATGGAAAATAACTTTAAACTGTCACTTAATCAACTTAATGTCCACTTTAAAGCTAGGGATAAAAAAAACGTGTTTTATGTTAGCAGAATTTAATTCTAACTTCGAAAATTCTCCAACATTAATAAAACTTACCTCAAGTTGCCTTTTTGGACATGCATGCATATATTTGTACAAACTGTACTTGAGAAGAGATTATTACAGCCTCATATAAAATCAATAACGATAAACTATCTAACCTAGATTAACCTGTCTAAATAAAGGTCAAATGAAAAATATCGGAAAGGTATCGGCCGATATCCAGGCTCGGTTCTGTTGACAGGGCGGGGCGCCCTCCTTGAATAATGGTGGGGGAAACACCTGATTATTTATTAACTTACCTGATCTTTGTTAGAAGGCACTACTGTAGACACTGAAGGGAGAACACTTGTAGTCGTGGGGGCCGATGGCCCTCGCAGAGCTGGATTAGC
>JBBPBX010025325.1:5886-38962 GCA_038048925.1 Garcialebias charrua | reverse complement strand
ATGGTTCACCATGTGGGTTCTCAAGTCCACTCTTTGTGGATATGAAACATTAAAATCACACTATCTGGGTAATGTTTCAAAATATTATACCTCATTGGCTCCGCTAAAGAGAGGTTCTCCAGTGTGCATCTCTACCAGGATGCAACCCAAGGACCACATGTCGATGGCCAGGTCATAGGGCATTCCCAGCAGCACCTCTGGGGAACGGTAGAAGCGACTCTGGATATACTGATATATCTGCAGGCACGAGGCACACGAGGGGGACAAAACAAAAACAAAGAAAGAAAGAAAAACATGGATCGTTAAGACAAGATTTGTTTTTAGAGACTTAAAAGGACCTTTTTTTTTTTTTTGCATACACTAATTTTCTTATTGATAAGAAAAACTGGAGCTAAATACCCTTTGTCCCAGTTGGCACGAGCTGCCAAAGTCCACTATTTTGATGGCACTCCTCTTGGGGTTACAGAGGAGGATGTTCTCGGGCTTCAGGTCACAGTGGATGATGCTGAGCTCAGGCGTGGCCAGGAAGAGTAGTGCCGTGCATAGCTGCTGGGCAAACTTCCGGGTGAGATTGAGCGAGACGCCACGGAAGTTGGTATTTCGGAGCAGGTCGTACAAGTTATATGACAGCATCTCAAACACGAGGCAGAGGTGGTTCCGAAACATGAAGTGTCGCTTCAGGTGAACTGCGGGAAAACAATTCGTAACCGTGTTAGTTGAATACAGGAAGTGACTTTTCACGTGTTTCGTACGACTCGTCGGAAAAGAAGCAAATTACCGATGTAGTATTTCATCTCGGTGTCATGTTTGTTCATCAGCTCCAGGAGGCGCACTTCTATCTGGGCTTGATTGAGAAAAGCTTTCTTGTTTTTGATGATCTTAATGGCGACCCATTCTTGCTCGACCCTGTCATACGCTTTCACAACCTAAAGTGACAATTTAAACCACAGTTAGATCGGACATATTGATATTCATTAACACCAATAATCACAGATAAAGAAACTTGAGTGAGCACCTGTCCAAACGATCCTTTTCCTATCAAGGAATCAATTTCATAGCGGTCCATCCACTTCTCCCCATTCTTGACGATGTAGTCATAGTTGTCATCGTCGTAGCCATCATTAAAAACTTTCCTCTCCTTTTTGTGACTGGAGTCTTCACCCTGGCCCTGTTGGTGCCGTCGCTTCTTTTTTGCATAATACACCTAAAAATTAACAAATTGCATCACATCACAAAAATTAATCTTTTGCAGAAACAGTAAAAAAACACAAATAAAGCACAGACAAATATCTGTGCTTAGAAAGATTTTTAGTAGGAATTCATTTTTATTTCATTTGACTTTATTTTGTTTAAAAAATGAGTAAAAAATATGTTCACATGGACTCAGTCAAAGCAAGTTTTGTCTGAGCAATAGTCTAAATGTGTAAGTTAGTTCATCACTTGTGAGTTAAAAAAGAAGCAACAATTTGTAAACTGAGAAAATAATTTTGAAATCCAACATGTCTGATTTGATTATTGAAACAGCAGTTGGTTAGTTGTCAAAGTAATGTATTGATGCTGTTTTAGATGCATTGACAGAAAAAAACTAACCTCATTGATGTGTTTGTAGGTTTTGATAAGGTCAATGGAGAGCTTCCTCAGGGGAGCTGAAGTTGGGTCACGAAAGCACTGGGGCATGTGCCTCTGGAGCGTCAAAGATAAGACATTACAATAATTTATGCACCACAAAAAAATACACAGCACCCACATAAGTAACAACTTAATTTAAGATCATATTATTACATTTAATACAAGTAACTGAGCACAACATGCATGATTAAATTGAAAGAGACAGCTGACAAGCAGCTACTCTGCCTAGTGACAGCAGAAAAAAGGGGAAGTAGTCTTTCATATCACCAAGTACAGCGATTCTTGTAATTCTTGTAAAACAGAGAGGTGCAGCGAGGTTGGGTTAGTATACCTGATTGGCAGTGAGCTGTGGTGTCTGGTCGCTGTACGGTAAGACCGTAACAGATTGGTCAGTGCTTGGCTGGTGGCGGTCACTGTACTGCTGGTGCGTATGGGGCATTGGAGCAGCCATCTGAAGACCAGCAGTGTGTAAAGAAAAAGAGGGCGCAAGCCGGACGGACGAAGGTTTGCATGCTGAAGTCTCTCCTCCTAGGAGAAATTAACCTGATTAGGGATCTATTTTGACTTAAACACACATTACATGTCCATGTAGGAGGAAACAATTTAAAAGGAAATATGCATTTTTGATGAAAATGATTAAAACAGATCATAAATCCTATATATTGTGCAGATACTGTTTAAAAAGAGCCCCCTTTTCATGCTTAACACACTACATTAGTAGCAAAAAAGCATATATTTAAATATACAAAGTATCATGCATGTTAAAATAAACAAACCAAGGCCTTAAAAACATTCACAGAATGCCAAGGATGACAAAAAATTTTTTTTTATATTGTTCAGATAAATGTCAGGTTAATACAGTGCACTTGAATAAACATGTAAAATAAAAGCAGAAATGTGTTTAAGGATAACTAAAATAAAGGAAAATATAACAGGAATGCATCAACCTTTGTGAAGAAAAGGGAGAAAAGCAGCAGTTTTAGCTGTGAAAAGGGGCGAGAACACAGCATCTCCACGCTGTACAGTGAATCATCCTTCATTTTAAGCCAGAAGGAATCAAAAAATTATTAAATAGCATGTTCAGCTATCAGCATCTCTCACCAGACAACACAATTCACCAGCGCTACACAGTAACCACTATTCAGAATCCCAGCAACAGCACCTAATTAGCATAGCCTATCACCACAGAGATACAGCGTGATTTGGCAAGCCCATCAATGCACAGACCAATCACAACGCGGTATGCAAATAGCCTACTTTTGTTGCCAGGGCAGAGCTGCTCCCATTTTCCAATGAGAAAACAAGAAATAAACAAGAAATAAAATTGAACTTTGGCACACTTAGACGTTGCTTTCAACACGAGAAGCCTGACAGCAAAATAGCTGCACAGCCCAAAACCTGCACTCTATCTGAGAGCTTTAGAAAGCTGACCCAGCTCTGGAAAAGCAAAGAATATACCCGTCCGCTGACAGAAATAAGAGGAACTGTAAGATGAGAGAGCACAGACCAACAAGCTATTTGAGAGCTGGGAGATATCGTTCTTACCAGCCACTCGGAATATATTTATAAATACACATTATGGCTTCATTTATTAAGTATTTCACATGCACAAAAAGGTGCATTTCAACGGAATATTTAGTTTATTTTTTTTAGGTATTATTACAGGAAGTGTCTGTTTTATTGTTAGTGCTGCTGTTACTGATTAAAAAGTTTTAACTGTATGATAAAATAAAAAGTATTTGCTTTGTTTGACTTTATCCTGCTTAAGATGGCTCAAAGATATTAAAGTCTAGATGTCAAATTCAAAACAGCAACACAAAGAAAGAAAGAAAAAGACTACAAGGGAACCAGTTTCCCCAGCAAAAGGGGTTAAAGCTTAATAAAAAAGCAGCTAACCTGGATGTATATTCAGAAAACTATAGACTAGAAAGAATAAAAACACTTATAGTTTAGCATCATACAATGTAAACTTAGGTTGACACCCAAAACTTGTTAAAGTGTGCTGCATTTAATTTTCCTAACCAAACACCAATTTTAAATACACTACAAAACTTTAAAAAGTGCCAGCTGCTTGTGATTACAGCTTAAAATATTTTAAAAAGACACAAAATGTGCAATCTGGATTAATATTGTTATAGGCCTTGCTCTCCTCTTAGCATGTCTATAGCCAATACTTTTTTTAATTAAAAGGTGCTTTAAGCTCATTAAATACATTTAACAAAGCAGGCAAGTATTTGTTCAAACCCTTGTATTTACTGTATATGACTATACACATTTGTAAAGAACTGGAAACAATGGTTTGGGACCATTGTACTGACAGTGGATCAACATAATGGAATCAACATATATTTTAAATAACCTGCACTGAAACAAGTATTAGAATAATGAAGGAAAGAGCCATTTTAGAAGCACACTTGTAGCTCTTTTAGCCTCTTGGTCTGCCTAATGTTCAGTACCAACGTATGAACAGTTCCTTTCCTGGCTCTAGCCATTACGGGCCTATTTCTGTGTGAATATATCGACAGCTAGCTTGGTATTAGAAGCCGAATCACAACCTAAACGATCGCTGTGTGTCATCCTCTCACGCCCAACTGATTAGATCCAGTCCAAAGATGGATCAAACAGAAGCACAGAGCTCCGTACTTACAGATGATGGGGTAGATCTCGTCATGGTTGGGATTTAGGAAGCATATTCAACGATCATTTCCCCGGCACACACGCTCCTCTCTCCTGCTACATTATTGTTCCCAGCAAACAGATGACATCCAGCTATTCCCGTTAGCGGACTTTAACTAGCACGAGCGTTTTGTCGTCGTTGCCCTGAAAACTGCGGGGCGAGACGAGATCTCTCACCAGCGCCGACGTGCAGCCAGCGGGGCTACGGGGGCCCCATTCAAAGGCTGGCTCGTCAACAAGTTAATCATTAGCCAGTATGGCTTAGGATCTGTTAAAAAAAAATAATCTAAATAACCCCCCTGATTTGACTGCACTGAGCGCAGATCAGATCGGGGAGGTAAGCTAACACAGCTTCAATCATACAATGACAGAGGCTAGCTGTGAACACCGTGACTCTACGTCCAGTTTAAAGCTCAGCTGGGATGCACAACATTTAAAACCCGTCCACTGACCTACTGACTGGAAGCAAACGTTAACAAAACGTTAACCAAAAAAAAAAAAGCTACCATTTTTAACTTCACTACCGCGTCCATCATTGTTAACTATTCACGCTGCACGTCTGTTCCAAAAAAAAGGCCAAACAAACGGGCGCTAACGTTGCAGCACAACAGTTTTGTATTTGCTTACCTCTGATGGCACGATCTTCATTTAAAGTCCAATAACCTGTATGATGAGGAAACTTATCCAGCTTGATTCTCCACCTCCCTGCACGGTTAGCCAGTAAATCCAATCCCCGTCCTCTGGCCGGCTAAAACAAGTCGCCAGTCGAGCCTAGTACGCGCTTCATGGCCCCCAAAACTTTGACGAACACCGTCCGCTATCGAAGCACTTTTATCCAATTTTACTATCAGCTGATGACAAGCAACATGCTAACTAGCACGCGTTAACTTGCTGGCTAACCTTAGCTAGTTGACAAAATGAACGAAGCTAACGTCAGCTAGTTCCGCTGACTTAGCCCGAAGCTAACAATTCTAGCCGCCGCTAAATAAACCTTAACGCCTAAATTCCGATTCTTCGCAGTCGATGTGTCGGTCGCCTCGATGAGCGCGACAACGCGGTTACATTTGGAGCATTGTGCCCGCCGCGACAGAAGCCGTGTCCTCTGATAAAAAAAAAATTTGGTTAGAAAAATTTTGTGTCAATTTTCACAAAATGGCGCGCGGTCCAAACCTGCGCAGTGAACCGGCCCGGTGGACCAGAGACACGGACAACTGAGTTAGTGCGGCGCCGCCTAATTGTTTCAACCGGGTTAAAACGTGGGGCTCTCGATCTTCTTGATAATCCGATCCACTAGACGCATCTCGAAATCCATGAACGTCAAAAATATATCCACTGACAGCATTATTCCGGCGGGAAGGGAGAACATTTGAAAAGACTGAGCTGGGGGGGGGGGAAAACCCTCCTGACAAAATGGCGATGCTCTAGCTTGTTGCCATGGCAACTGTCAATCAAAAAAAGAAGAAAAAAAGAAAGAAAAGGAGTACCCGGATGTACCAATGACGAATAAATTCTGAACTGGTCAGGGTTACAGCGCACACATTCTCGTGGTATCCCTGTGTGTTTTTATTTTTTTATTTTATTTTATTGCCACGCTGTCAGTCGACTGGGATTTAAATAGTAGACTATGGTATTTTTTTACATCTTTATGTAAGTTAGTTATCTTTGTCAGGGACAAAACCTTAAAAACCAGCGTCATGTGCTAAATAAAGCTGTCCTGTTAGGTCTTCTAGCCAATGGATACATTGCAAACTTTGTCACTGATTTAGGCTTTTTAGGAACGTCAAAACAATAAAAACCACTAAAACAAAACGCTATACAGTACTTCTAAAACAAAGAGTAAAACTACCAGTAGAGCACAAAAAACTAGCACCAACCCTTAATTTTTTTAAATTTTATTTAAAAAATTTATTCATTTAAAAATACAATACAAAACTATCTCATAAAGGGATAAGGATACAAAATATAAAATGAAAGGTTGCAGAAAGAAGAAAAATCTTATTACATCTGCCCCTTTTTTCAAACAATTAGTTCAAACAATAATCTTCAAGTATAATAAATAATAAATAAAATAATATAAATAACAATATAAATGAAAACAGAAGACACACAAGAATACAGGGAGAGGATTAACAACATTCATCAGTGGGAGATAGGCTATTTAAGGTGGTGTTTAAGTCTTCACAGACTTGAACTAAATGTATTTTGATGTTTTTATTTAAATATACAGGTGGTCCTCGACTTACGGCGCCCTCGACTTACGGCAATTTGGAGTTACGAACGTGCTCCGTGCATCGAGTTACGGCGTAGATGCGTCATTACGGCACCTAAAATCATCATGACGGCAGAAATTTACATGAGGGGGAGGGGGGAGGTGGCGGTGGTGGGAGGGGGGGTTATTTTAGCGCCCATGACAATGGAAATTTACAGCGGAGCTGCATGCTGTCGGGGGAGAGGGGGGCGCCTACCGTGACAATGGGAAAATACAGTAGCGGAAGGTTACAGGCAGGTGTACTGTAACCCCAAAGGACAAAGGCGGAGTGATATAGAATCAGTATTTAAGTTAAATACTGTACAGGTATATGTTTATAGATGAATGTGTGGTGTAATGTGTTAGCTAACTGTTTGTAAATAAAGTTCTGTGCATGTTTATGGACTAGTATGTACGCTTGTTCAGTCTCATGTCGATAAACGGGTGTGCGGCGCAGCGTTAGCATACATTTTCCGACTTACGGCGAAAATCTGGTTTTACGAACGCCGCGTGTAATGCGTTCTGACTTACGGCAATTTCGTGTTACCAACGGCCGTAGGAATGGAACTCGTTCGTAAGTCGGGGACTACCTGTAATGGTAACAATCAGTTTTTCACACCAAACTATTGGTCAATATTTGTCAAATTGATCAAATTATTTCTACTTTTAGTGTTGGCTGAGTCCAATTAGCTATGGTGGCACCTTGATTGTCACACATTTTAAAATCTATATTAATTTTCGATAGATAGATAGATACAGTAGATAATACAGTAATAATAAAAATAATGTCACATTTTTGTCATCTGTGCATGTTTCCATACAAGACGAAATTTGACTCTGCATTTAACCCAATCACCACCAGGTGGGGCAGTGGGCAGCTATAGAGGGCGCGCTGGGGAGCAATTGGGATGAGGTGTGCTGCTCAAACACACCACAAGTTATGCTGTGACTGGGGTTTGAACCTGGGTGCTTCGGGTCCCAAGTCGGTTCCCCTGCCACTACACCATATTGGCCCCTAGATAGATAGATAGATAGATAGATTAGATAGATAGATAGATAGATAGATAGATAGATAGATAGATAGATAGATAGATAGATAGATAGATAGATAGATAGATAGATAGATAGATAGATAGATAGATAGATAGATAGATAGATAGATAGATAGATAGATAGACAGACAGACAGACAGACAGACAGACAGACAGACAGACAGACAGACAGACAGACAGACAGACAGACAGACAGACAGACAGACAGACAGACAGACAGACAGACAGACAGACAGACAGACAGACAGACAGACAGACAGACAGACAGACAGACAGACAGACAGACAGACAGACAGACAGACAGACATAGGGCTCCAAGTGTCTGAATGGGGATGACTCTCAGCTATACCACAACAAAGTTTTTCAAAAATTTCCCATTAGAATCTGTCCAGCGATTGTTGAAATATTTTTACTAAAGATACGGACAAATCTCTGAGGTCGCACAAACGAGACTGTTGGTCCACCTCGTTGGATCTTGTGGGTCTGCAGATGAACATGGAGGCCGATTTGGGACCCAGGTCTTGGGCAGAGGAAATGAGATGTGGTGGATCGGGCCTATTTTGTGGATGCTCTCTCCTTTCTACGCCATTCTTTGTCTTCTGCGGCGATGACTATATACTACTGTACTTTAAAACAACCACAGCTGCAACAAGCTGCACAGGTAAAATCAAAGAACATTTAAACACATAAAATAAAGAATTTGACTATATTGAACTGAAGATGGTGGTCATCACTGTATGGTGCAGTACTCTCAAATTCCTCCAGGTGACCCTGTTTATAGTAGCTTCTTCCCTGCAGGTTTTAAAGGGACCTCCAACTACAGTACTTGCATTGATTGGCTCTAATATGTTGTTATTTCTCGAGTTGTTAATTGTGACACATGAAAACTTCTAATTACTTAGAAAAATTATGTATGTTACTTTTTAATCTAAGAATGTTGTCATTATTTTACAGTCACAATGCATTCTGAGACGATGACACACATCGGTTGTAGTGGAGACTGAAACACAAGGAGTCGATGCTAAAAAGTTATAACTGTGTGACAATCAAGTTATATATTGCATTATCGTATTTCCGGACTATAGGTCGCAGTTTTTTTTCCTAATTTTCATGCCCTGCGACCTATAGAGAGGCGCCTCTTCTATGGCTGCTCACTGCACCGCCTGGTAGGTGGTTGGGTTAAATGCAGAGACGAATTTCGTCTGTGTATGGGAAACATACGCAGATGACAAGATTAGACAATTATTATTATTATACCAGTTTATGGATTTTTTTCCCATATTTTTAGACCAATTTTTGGCTCAGATATGGCCGTTTTTCATTTTGGCAAAAATGGTGCAGTACCACTTTTGTCCGCTAGGGTACACCGACCGTTCCCGCCTCATGTGTTTGAAGGCAGCCTCCGTTGGTCAGACTGACTCTGTCGCAGCCCGGCCTCCTGCTCTGGAGGTAACTGCTATTAGCTGTGTTGTTAGCTGTGTTTGTTAGCAAGATAAGTCAAGAACCACAGGACAGATTTTTATCAAACTTACAGAAAGTAATCACTGTATGGACATTTACAAGTGACTAGCTTTATGAGATGTTTGAGATTTTTTAAAAATCGATCTTTAGCATCGTTGTTAGCGGTTAGCTACCGTAAACGGATACTATTTAGATAAATAACTCATGATCCACAGGACAGATTTTTTTCAAACTTACAGAATGTAATTATTTTGGTTTCATTTACAAACTGTTGACCTGTATGAGACATTTGAGATCAAATTCGTTGTTTGGGCATAAACCTGTCGCGGTTAGCCTAGTTTTATTTCCGTGTATATTTTAGCAAATAGCTCATAAACCACTCAGCGGATTTTCTTTCAGCTTACAGAAAGTAATTATTTGGTATTCATTTACAAACTGTTGACCTGTATGAGACATTTGAGATAAAATTTGTTGTTTTATAGATGTAATCGTGTCGTGAGCTTCGGGTTATTTTCCTGCTATTTTTCTAAATAGCTCATAAACCACTCGGCGGATTTTCTTTCAGCTTACAGAATGTAATTATTTGGGTTTCATTTACAAACTGTTGACCTGTACGAGACATTTGAGATAAAATTCGATTTATTTATAATTTATTTTCACAGTGCACGCGACCGTTTGGAAGACGTCAAAGCGAAACAATTTAAATCCAGCAGATTTGACCATTTCGTGAATTTATTAAGGAACGGTTAAGCTCAGGAACCCTTGTGCTATAATGTCAGCTAAGAAATATTTTTTAAGCGTTTATTTAGCTAAATTTTAAAGAAATAAAGCCGTCCCACCCGCGCGCGTGCACGTGGCAAAACTACTTTTTTTAATCCAGCTGATTTGACAATTGCGTTCATTTATTAAGGAAAAGTTCAGCTAAGACACATCTTTGCTATAATTTTCAGCAAACAAATAATTGTTTTTACCGTGTTAATCTTGTAAAGTCCTTCCGTGCGTGCTCGCTCCTGTGGCAGACATTTGCAGCAGAGCTAAACACTCGGACCACATTTCCGGGTTGTCTCAGCGGTGACGCGTCATGTCAGCAGTGTGTGACACGTTACGTCGGCGGTGACGTAGGTGCGATCTAAATAAAGGTGTGACCCGTTTATGGATTTTTCCAATTTATTCCCAATACAGTAATTGGACAAAGCGATCTATATAATGGTGTGACCTATCAGGCAGAAAAATACGGTAGTCTTTATAATAATAATAATAACAATATATGGGTCGAAATGATCAAACTTGATGATGTTTAATGCATTCATTAGTTCTGGAGCTTCCGCCATATATATACAGGTAGTCCTCGACTTACGGCAATCCGATTTTACGAACGCATCATATTAATAAAAATATGGGAGAGAAAAAAAAACATATTTGTGTGTTTAAATGTTCTTGATTTCATGTGTAAAGTACTTTGTTGCAGCTGTGGTTGTTTTAAATGGCTTTATAAATAAAGTATTACTGTATTAGTATTATTATTTTTATTATTATTTTTAAGACGATTTACGAAGTTGGCGGCAGTTTCCGACCGTTTCCGCCAGTTTTCGGCAGTCAATTTTCGGCAGTGCCCGCCAGTTTAGCCTTAGCCAGTTAGCTCCGGCTTCGACAGCCGGCTTCGGACGGACCGTGTCCGATCAGAGGTTCCTGCGCTCGGATACATGATCTGGAGCTGAACGGCGGTTTTGCGGAGGGATGGGTGGACGAAGGAAAACGACGCTGTGGACCGCGTGAAGCAGCAGACAGCGAGCCTGACTGGAGTAGCAACAAGCTAACATTCTAACAAGTCCTGCTGTAGGATGGACTGGTGGATGCTAACGCCTCACCGGGGACACCGAGCCGAAGGGCGGCGGATAGGCCAGCTGCGGCCAGGAGCTCGCCTCCAGTGTTGGTTTTGACTGCCATTTTGATTTTAGTTTTAGTCTTAGTCTTTTAGACAAAAATATTTCTTAGTTTTTGTCCGTTTTAGTTATTTCTATATTTAATGGTTTTAGTCCAGCTTTAGTCGACAAAAACTTAAAAAATTTAAGTCTAGTTTTAGTCTTTAAAATAAAAAGAAAACATATTATTCTTTACACCAAGTTTAAATCCACATTTACCTCCGTCTCCCTCGATGATACATTTGGTTCTTTCAGTTGGGTTAAATACAAAATAAGTCCATAAATCCTTTCTGGGTTTGCGTCCACCGAGCCCCTTCGTATAACGTGCAGCATCTGCCATGGTCCAGTTTGAAATGAAGTCAAAGGTGAGTGCGCGGCACATCAGCGCGGTCGGGTAGCAGTGGGCGTGACCAAACAGCTTACTTTCAGACACAGAATATAATTATGGGCAGAAATATTGTGCATTCTAAATTATTGACGGACCACCGACTAACATTTTCGTACAGTCTCATCTCGTCAACGAAAACTCACACACATTTCGTCATGTTTTAGTCATTAAAGAGCAATGTTTATTTCGTTACCGTCTCATTATTGTCATGAAAAAAGGGGGCGTTGACGAATTTTTTTTGTCATCGTCATCGTTAACGAAAACAACACTGCTCACCTCGATGTCCGTCTGGCAACCTAAGATGTTGGATGGACACCGAGCTAACATGCTAAAACGTGGACAAACAGCTGCGGCAACCTTGGAGGGGCTAATGCTAATGGGCGCAGCTAAAGGCGGGGCTAACATGCTAACGTGGCGCAGCTTGTTTTGGATTGACACCGCGGAGAAACGGCTCTCAGTAAGTTATTAACTCTTTTTCTGGCTCCAAATGTATGGAGTTAACATGCTAACAGTCCTTCCTGTAAACAGTTTGGACCGCGTGAAGCAGCACAAAGCTGTGGAGCTCGGACGTGCAAGAGCTAACATGCAAAAAGACAGAGACAGGCTTGACCAGCTCAAAGTAAGAAATTAACTTTTTTCTTTTTCTTTTGTCTCCAAATGTACAGTACTGTATGTGTTTTTGGATAATTATGTAGGGTACTGTGTCAGGATAGGCGAAGTGCTTGGAAACTTGGTAACTGTTTTGTACCGTACACGTACTGTACGTGGCGGCTCGGGTGTACTTCTGACTTACAGCAATTTTCCTGTTCAGTTGCAAGGGAGTTGGTTACGAACGTCCGCAGGAACAGAACTCGTTCATAAGTCGGGATCACCTGTACATACATACAAACATATATGTGTGTGTGGGGGTGGGGGAGGGGTATGTACTGTATATACAAAGTATTTTCATTCAACTTTTATATGCAGGTTAGTCTCATTGAGCCACAAGGACTCATTTACAAGAGATACCTGTTTTAAACAAAGAACACAGATGAGGTAGACAGCAAAAGACAATCATATGAAAAGCATATAAAATTAAAAAGTAAATATCCATCCATTATCTTTTACCCGCTTGTTCCATTTTTGGGTCACAGAGGTCGCTGGTGCCCATGTCCAGCAATCACTGTGCGAGGGGCAGGGTACAACCTGGACGGGTCGCAAGTCCATCACAGGGCCACATAGAGACAAACAACCATTCACTCTCTCACTCACACCTAGGGACAATTTAGAGTTACCAATCAGCCCAACATACATGGTTTTGGTCTGTGCAGGAATCCAGAGCACCAAGAGGAAACCCACGCATGCACGTAGAGAACATGTAAACTCCACCCAGAAAGGCACTCGGATTGGGATTTGAACCAGGGACCTGCTCGCTGAGAGGCAGCAGCTCTACCAGTTGTGCCACCGTGCTGCCCGAAAAAGTAAATAGAAGAAATGAAATAAAGATGAAACAAAAACAGCAACTTATGATATATATATATATATATATATATATATATATATATATATATATATATATATATATATATATATATATATATATATATATATATATATATATATATATATACAGGTAGTCCCCGACTTACGAGCGAGTTCCGTTCCTCCGAGGCGCTCGTAAAGCGAAAATTCGTAACTTGGAACGGCCGCCACGTGTCTCGTAAGTCCGGAATTTCGCTCGTAAGTTGGAACGGTTTTGCTAGCGCGACTACAAACACTCGTTTTTCATCGAAAAACTGCTTACGAGTGCATAAAAATGATCGGAAACGTGTGTCCACATGTTTAGCTAACGAACTGTGGTGAAAAAACACAGAAAAACTCGGTATTTTTTGCGTTTTTTCCAAAAATTCGCCAGCTCGTAAGTCCGGAACCTCGTAGGTCAGAGCGCTCGTAAGTCGGGGACTACCTGTATATATATATATATATATATATATATATATATATATATATATATATATATATATATATATAATATATATATATATATATATATATATATATATATATACAGGTAGTCCCCGATTTACGAGCGCTCTGATCTACGAGGTTCCAGACTTACGAGCTGGCGAATTTTTGGAAAAAACGCAAAAAATACTGAGTTTTCATGTGTTTTTTCACCACAGTTCGTTAGCTAAACATGTGGACACACGTTTCCGATCATTTTTATGCACTCATAAGCAGTTTTTTGATGAAAAACGAGTGTTTGTAGTCGCGCTAGCGAAACCGTTCCAATTTACGAGCGAAATTCCGGACTTACGAGAGACATGGCAACCGTTCCGAAATACGAGATTTCCGGTTTACGAGCGCCTCGTTGTAACGGATCTCGCTCGTAAATCGGGGACTACCTGTATTATATATATATATATATATATATATATATATATATACTGCACAGTATATATATATATATATATATACAGTACAGTGTATATATGTATATATATATATATATATATATATATATACAGTATTTTCTGGTGTATAGGTCGCACCTGTGTATAGGTCGCATTGTCCAATTATCACCAATAGATTGGAAAAATCCCTAGATAGGTCGCACTGGTGTATAGGTCGCACCTACGTTTAGCTCTGCTGCAAATGTCTGCCACAGGAGCGCACAGCAAGGCTTTTAAGAAGATTAACACTTAAAAACAATTATTTGTTTGATAAAAATTATAGCAAATATATGTCTGAGCTGAACTTTTCCTTAATAAATGAACGTAATTGTGAAATGAGCTGGATTTAAAAATTTGTTTCACCGAAAGTGATAACAAGCCATATATAGGTCGCACCTGAGTATAGGTCGCAGGCCTTGAAAAAAACATAAAAAGGTGCGACCTATACACCGGAAAATACGGTATATATATATTTTTTTTTTATTATTATTTTTTTTTTATTGTGTGTGTGTGTGTATGTGTGTGTGTTTATTAGCTCTGGAGCTAATGCTACAATGACTCCCCCAATAAGAAGAGGTCCTATTAGAGGAGGTGCTGTTCTCCTCTAAAATGCAGAAGTTGGGGTACTGATCCTCCAAACCTATCCTGGGAATATTTTGTAAACATTGCAGATGGTTTGTCTCAAGTGCACTGCTGGTGATTCTGACCTCAAATGCACTGATATTCTGGAGGCAGGTTTATAGAGGCAGGCTATGTTTAAGGTATACCCTTTCTAACCTCCTTCCTGTACTGGGGTGATCGGGGTCATGGGTACAACAGGCAAGAAGCTGTTTCTGTCTTAGTCTAAGAGCTGACGACTGAATCTGACACCCACCGCTCATGTGCTCGCTCACAGCTGGGAACTTCCAGACTACACTGGCCTGTTGCCACCTCCTGATTGCCACAGGACTTTTAATATCTGGGGTGTAATACAGATAACACCACTGCGTGATGTCTTTGAGCATGGGGAAACTGATGCCACTGCAGCCAACACGTGGTCCTTGGCAGAACGGGGCCTGGCTCCAGTGGCTGAGTGGCATGAGAATCACAGTGACTGGGGAGGCAAGAGTTCTGTTGCAGCCTTCATCTGGCTTTACTGATGATGTCATCTTCCACAACTTCCACAGTTGAGTCTTAGGGTTGCCCTTCATCACTTACCACCATGGGTGGCCCAACTAAAGGTCTAGACGACATCACTGGAATGAACAAGATTCTACATCACAGCAAGATGGCAGACACATGCATACACGATTACTGCTGTTTCACCCTTCACCAGCAGGCAGTACAGTACAGTAACTGGTTTGCCTGAACTGGCTGATTAAAGTTGCATTGCATATCACCTCTGGTTCTGTGTCAGATGGGACAACTTTAAAAATGTCACTAGAACATGGTTTATGTTTGGACTGTTTTTGTCCTGTTGAGCTCTCTGAATTGTCAAAAATAATAGCTTCATCCAAACCATCCACATGTCTGCTAGATCCCATCCCAGCCAGACTATTTAAAGACGTATTTCCCTTAATTTATAACCACGTCTTGGATCTGCTTAATTCGTCTCTAATAAACGGTTACGTATCACAGAGCTTTAAGAGTGCTGTAATTACACCTTTACTTAAGAAACATAACCTTGACTCAGCAATCCTAGCCAATTATAGACCTACATTTAATCTACCATAACTTTCATCTAAAAAATTCTAGAGAAAATAGTCGCTGGTCAGTAATGTGATCATCTGCAAATAAATAATTATTTGAAGAGCTTCAGTCAGGGTTTAGATCTCACCACAGCACTGAATATGCACTGGTGAAAGTTACTAATGATATTCTCATGGCCTCTGATAATGGACTTGTGTCTACACTGGTCCTGTTAGACCTCAGTGCTGCTATACAGTTGATCATATTCTACTGTTGCGAATTCAAAAGGTTGAAGGAAGCTCTGAAACGAATGTGCAAATTTTATGTAGGTTTATTGTACATATAAGAATAAACCTTACAGCAACAACAGACCTCTCACCGAGCACAAGTCCACACACACTCTTCAAAGGCAGGGCCACGGTTATAAAAACCCCGGATGTCGTCACCGCCTCCTTGGACCCTGGAACCTCCTTGGACTGCTTCAGGACCGCCCTAGAACCACCTACACTACCACGTGACCCTCCTTTCTGTCAACAAACTATCAGCTTCAATGTAAACATCAAATGTTATGTCTGTGTATGTGCAGGCGTGTAATTGTTCCCTAGTGAAAACAAAGCCCGAGAGAAAAACGTTCTGCCTAGTGTCACATTTCACATTATAAGGCAGAATTAAGTGTATACAAATAATGGAGCATAGTGGGTGTAATGTAATACTGATAGAAATATATTTCACTACTACAGATACTTGAATATGATGTTGGAATTACAGGAATGACTCTAAATTTGTTTAAATCATATTTATCTGATAGATTCCAATTTGTAAATGTAAATAATAAATCTTCATCATACACTAAAGTTTGAAGATAGCCGCGCTCCGACCGGCAGCAGCTTCATGGGCTCCCAGTTCATCTCTAGCTTTTAGTAGTTTTAATAGTGATTCTGTACCTGACTCTGCACTTTTATGCGGGTGAATTATAGCCGAACTGAACTGTTGAGAATTGGAGCGGATTTGCCACAGGGAACAGCTGAAATCAGTAGCAAACTCAAATCTACGCTCGGCAGGATGCAGCTTTTGAAGTCTTCCACCTGGAAGCTACAGCGGAGGTGCTTCGGCTCACGCTCCGGCGAAAAGAAAAGGAAGCGGTGCTCCCGGCGTCAGAAGCGAGGCTGCCGGGCGGGGATTATGGTGAGACTGAGGGCTGACGCTAAACCCCCGATGAGACCCCCGATGCCGACTCTTTTTCTGTCTAACGTCCGCTCGCTGGACAGCAAAATGGATTTGCTTCGTCTGAGAGTGACAACGTCGGAGGAAATGAAGAAGTGCTCTGTGCTTTGCCTGACGGAAACGTGGATTTCTAAGGAACGCCGGACTCTGTGTATGAACTGGATGACAGACTCTTTTTCAGAGTGGATCCCAGTGTCAAAAGCTTTAGACAGGTCTAAAGAAAAGGGCAGAATTAGAGCTCTTGACTGAAAACCGGTTGTTTCCAGGTTACTTTAGTCATTGTAAATTGTCTTGCTTGTTGCATTTCAGTGTTTAAACTTCAGCTCTTTACAGCTTTTTTATTTGGATTGTCAACAATTTTCACTATTTAAGCTCATCTAAGTCTAAATTGTGAGTTCTCTGGTTCTACTGGAGCAGATGTTTATCAGTCACACTTAAAATGTAAGTGTCTCAGGGTGAAATTCAGTGTTAGCCGCATAGAATAAAGAATATATATATATGGAATACATGTTTTATGAAGTTACTTTGTAGAAATAGCTTAACAAAGTTAACCTGTGAGCGAATCATTCATGTTGGCGTTAGCTTTTAGACAGCAAGACCAAATGTTGACTCATGTTGACCTGTGACTAGTGCACTGTGCAGCGTGATTATGTATGGAAGCAGTTAAGTCTCATATTTCAAATTAAAATGGATTAATAGAAATGCTTTTTAGTTTCAAAATAAAGCTGCGTGTTTTGACTCATAAATAAAATTAAAAATGAATAATCCAAACTGCATTTTCATTTTCGTCTTCAAGACTGCTTTGTAAATTAATTAAAATGATAAATAAAATAACGTTTAACATAAAAACCTACAGCTTTATTTTGAAACTAAAAAGCATTTCTGTTAATCCATTTTAATTTGAAATATGAGACTTAAAGCTTCAGTATGTAGCTTTTTTTATGAACATATTTCTTCACTCTGTCACTACCTCCTGACAGACTGATGTTAGCCAGGTAATCTCTGAAAAAAATATATATATATATTGTCCCCTTGCTTCTCCAGGTGGTAAATAAGCATTTCTAAAAAGAAAAGGTGACCCGCCATTTTCCAGCCAATAAAAACAGAGTTTGTAACCAGCCAATAAAAACAGAGCTTGAATTTGAATCAGCCAATAAAAACAGAGCTTGAATTTGAAATTCAACAGACCACAAGGGGGCAGAGGGGGAGGGATCAGAATGCTTTGCCTGTTGAAAATATTTCTAAGTGCTGCAGTTCTACAGAAACTGCATACTGAACCTTTAACTGCTTCCATAATTAGGGGTGGGTGGGCTGAGTGTGTTCAGACCAAATATATTGACTTGTGAAAAAACTATACTAGAACTTTTAAACTTTCTATCTTTCTCTTTGCCATCAAAGTTTGCATTTCAGTCTGATTTTTGTATTTTTTTCCCCAAACTAAAATGTCTACTCTATTTACTACAAAAAGTTGTGCTTAAAAATGTAATTCGTATACACATTTAGGATTACCCTGTATTATAAAACTAGACATGCAGTTAGGATTGTAAAGTGATTTAAACATTGATACTCTATTACTTACGACCAGATATACCAAAAATCCAATAAAACAGATAAGCAGTTGTAGGCATTTATCCTCTGAGAGTTAAGTGTAGGTGTCTTAACCTTGACTTGGTGTATATTGTCAAAACATTTGCTGTGTTTATGTCTCTGCCCACAGGTTGAGTGCAAGTGAGGATGACGATGCCGCATGTCGGGGCAGTATTCTCAGTAATAGCAGGAGTCATGGCCATCTTGTTGCACTCCTCTATTCACAAGATAGAGGAAGGACACCTTGCTGTGTACTACAGGTACCCTTAAGACACCCATATAAGTCTGTGCTAAAAAAGAGATATAGATATTAGGTGTAAAAAATTCATTTAATTGTATTTTTAGTATTTTATTGGCTCTTAAGAAGCAAAATATAAAGAGCTTAAGGAGGGATAAATTAGGTAAAATCAGAACAAGCTACTTCCTGACGGAGTACCACATTTGTCTTTGTAATAGTGCTGCATGTAAATGTGTCAGTTCCACACTGATTAATTTCCTGATTTGTTGCTAGCTTAATTGATTCAGACTGTACACTTTAATTACACTTAATATGTTTGCCGTTTAATTTTTTACAAATCATTATCCTATAGCTTTCACTTAATGCAAAACAGTTTTTTATTTATTGTGCATCTAAATCTACTAAATAGACAAAATTGCTGTTGCTAAAGAGAGTAGATTTGCATGCAAGCATCCTTGCATGCTGATGTTGTGAACTGTGCCCTAATAATTTGTTTGGATTTGTTTCAGAGGCGGCGCATTGTTGACGACTCCCAATGGTCCAGGATATCACATTATGCTGCCATTCATTACCACTTATCGAGCAGTGCAGGTAAATTCATGTTTCACCCCTGAAACATGTGTGGTTATGAAAAGCAGATGGCGTCTTCTAAAAATAAGTTGGCTGCAGAGGTGTCAGTCAACCATGACCGCAGTAGTTCTTGTTTACACTCACTTAATGCACTACTTTGTTCAGCCGTATATGTTAGTAGGATAAACATGTTTAAATTAGGGGTTGAACGAGTACATAATTTTTAACACAACATTAACATAATAAAGCTAGAGTAGAACTCAAGTACTGTAGTTGATGATGTCGTAGGATCTTAAGATGCAAAAATAAATGAATAAATAATACTGTAAAATAAAATAAAAAACATAATAATACTGTAATAATAATTTAAACTTTATTTGTATAGCACCTTCCTATAATGCCTTGCATTGACCAAGGTGCTTAACAGGATAAAAAGATGAATAAACTGGAACAATAAATCAATGAAAATAGAATAAGAAACAACAGCAATAAAAGAAGGCAATGGAAATAAAAATGCTACATACTAAAATACCAAAAGTAATAAAAGTTACACACTGAAAGCTTTTTTGAACAAGTGGGTCTTCAGTCTGGTTTTGAACAGAGTCAGATCAGAGGTGGCACACAGCTCAGGGGGGAGGCTGTTCCAGGCTTTTGGGCCGGCAACAGAAAATGACATTTATTATTATTTACAAAAAAACGACCAACAAAACATTGGGAGTGCACATTATGCTGGACTACAATTTATCATACTGTAGATAAATCACAGGAAAACCAAAACTGTTATTATTATTAAGCTGCAAAAGTGAAAAAAACGTACGGCACGTCAAAAACTAAACTAAAAACAGTGGGGCAGTCGACCGCACCGCCCACGGTGCTGCGCATTAGGTTTAGTTTTAGAGATTATTATGTTTATAGGTTTAGAGATTCATATTTTTTGCGTTTTGTTTGTGAAACAATGTCAGAGGAAGCTGGTTCTGGTTCGGTCGATTGGACCCGGTGCTACATCCTATTCTGTGACCTGCAAAAGTGCAGGCAACACCGCCCCCTATGGTCACAATATAACACCGGTTCGCAACGCGCTCCAAACAGGAAGTTGATTCATTTTCTGTTCTGTAACTCGACGTGATGACGTCACTACGAATACTCTGTGAAATTAAAAAACTCGATAGATGTCCTAGGAATCGATGTGTCGATTACTCGAGTAGTCTGTTAAAGCCCTAGTTTAAATCTTAGCTTTGTCAACTACCGGTACTATTCAAAATTAAGAGAATTTTTTTTACCACCTAAGTCCTACCATATTTGTCGGATTATAACACGCTCCTGTATACAACACGCTTTGTCCAATTATTGCCAATAAATTGGAAAAATCCGTAAATAACACGTTTCGGTGTATAACGCGTATCTATTATGCGTCACCACTACGCGACACGTCAGCGCCTCATTTGCCCTGCTTAAAATGGCGGCCACAGAAGCGAGCGAGCACCGAAGGACTTCACAAGAAAACATGGTAAAAACAATTATTTCTTTGCGAGAAAAAAAATATTTCTTAGCTGACATTATAGCACAAGGGTTCCTGAGCTTAACGGTTCCTTAATCAATTCACGAAATGGTCTAATCTGCTAGATTTAAATTGTTTCGGTTTGACTTCTTCCAAAACACGTCTCGTGCGTTACTAAAATAAATTATAAATAAATCGAATTTCAAAGTCAAAGTCAACTTTATTGTCAGAACTGCAATTCGTACAGGACATACACAGGATTGAAATTGCGTTTCTCTCAGTCCCTCGGTGCAACAGTAACCATTTAAACACTAAAACACTGAAACATTTAATAAACATAAGCATAAAATAGTAAAAGTGTAACACTGTCCTGAGTTTTTGCATAGTAGTATAAAAGTATGAAAATTTACACCAACACTAAAACACTAAACATTTAATGAACATAAGCATAAAATGAAATAATAAAAGTGTAATACTGTCCTGAGTTTTTGCATAGTAGTATAAAAAAGTATAAAAAGTATATCTATAAAATAAACTGAAGGTTCTAGCATTGACATTTGCAAAGAGTGGCAAAGCAGCATATGAGTTAATGTACACAGTATATGTATGAGGTAGTTGATGTTGGTATAGAGGCAAAGTGGCATATGCAGTAAGGCACATTGGGCATCCTTAAATAAGGCTGGTCAGAGAATACTGTATATGTATCAGCAGTAGTGTAGATATAAAAGTAGTGTAAATGTAAACAGTAGTAATAAATGTAAATTTGATCTGAAATGTCTTATACAGGTCACAGCTTGTAAATTAAACCCATATAATTACACTCTGTAAGCCTAAAAAATATCCGAGTGGTTTAAGAGCTGTTTATCTAAACAGTACCGGTAGGTATCTGTTCACGTTAGCTAAGTGCTAACTGCTAAAAGAGTGATTTTTTTTTTATAGCTCTAAATATCTTCTGCAGCTAACAGTGAGTAAATGACCACCAACTAATTACGCTCTGTAAGTTTCAAGAAAATCCCATCTTGCTAAAAAAATACAGCTAACCTCACAGCTATAGCAGCTACATCCAGAGCAGGAGGTGGGCAGCGACAGAGTCAGTCCGACCAGAGGAGGCTTTTTTCGGACACGAGCTAGAAACGGTCTGGAAGTGGCCCCCTAGCGGACAAAAGTGGTACTGCACCATTTTTTTGCCCAAAATGAAAAACGGCAATATCAGAGTCAAAAATGGGTCTAAAAATATGGGAAAAAATCCATAAATAACACGCTTCAGCATATAACACGCAGGACATTCAAATGAGCAAAAAAACTGTGTGTTATACTCCGACAAATACGGTAAATAGATCATCAAAAATCTAAAAAAAAAAATTTGCTCAATTTTACAGTAGCCCTAAATGTCAGATTTTTTCTCTTTTAGCCAGTAGTGTAAAGATAACAAATACAGACTAAAGTTACATTTTATTATCCGAAATCCATGTTTTACTTTTTATTTCTGACGTTTCAATCATTGTTACAGAAATGAATCTGTTGTCAGATGTTTAAAAAAAGAACAATTGTAATTGTATTACTACATGTTTTGCGACGATACACACACACAGTGCTCATTACAGTTCTAATAGTACAGTTCTAATAGTAAATCTTTTGTACGCATATTTAATATTGCGGGTAACTTTAAAGCAATTTCACACACTTTAAAGTTGCGTTCTCAACATCAACTAACATGGATTTGAGAAAGAAAATGAATAAGATGTTTTTTATGTATCTGGTTGTTCTGGTTTTTGTTTTAGACAACACTTCAGACTGATGAGATCAAGAATGTGCCTTGTGGGACAAGGTACAACTAGCTTTACTGAAACAACTATTCAAGAACTATCCTGTTCGTTTAAATGGTTATGTATTGAACTCCTTTCTCTTGTTTTGTTCTCCTCTCTTCATAGTGGTGGTGTGATGATTTATTTTGACAGGATAGAGGTTGTTAATATGTTGGTCCCTTTGGCAGGTACATGTTCAAATCTATTTGTTTACAGATGATCTCGTTTCATTTACCCTGCGTGGTAAAACTATAACAGCCTTTTTGTTTGTTCGCAGTGATCGACATTGTCAGGAACTACACGGCCGACTATGACAAAACTCTCATTTTTAACAAGATTCATCATGAACTGAACCAGTTCTGCAGTGTGCACACGCTACAGGAGGTCTACATTGAGCTATTTGGTGGGAATTGTTTTATTTATGGAGCTCCTATTAATTTAAGTGCCCTAAAATGTGACACAAAATATAATGTCAATTGTTATGTTTCAAAAAGATATTATTGATGAAAACTTGAGGACGGCATTACAGCAAGATCTTATTTCTATGGCACCTGGACTGACAATACAGGTATTTAAACACTCACGCACCCCTGTTTCCATTGATTTACAGTTGATTTGATTTCAGTTTTATACGGTTTCCCCCACACACCATGTTTCACTGTTTATTGAAGGCAGTTCGTGTTACCAAGCCAAAGATCCCCGAGTCTATCAGGAGGAACTATGAACTCATGTGAGTTAAGAGACGTTTTACTCACAAGCATGGATTTTATTAGCGAGTGCTTCAGTTTTTCAGTAAACCTCCCACTCAGTTCAAGTATTAGGGAAGAAAATGAACTGTTTTCTTGAACGTATTTGCTTGTTTGTGTTTGCGTCCACAGGGAAGCGGAGAAGACCCGTCTTCTAATAACGGCTCAGACGCAGAGAGTCGTGGAGAAAGAAGCAGAGACTGAAAGAAAGAGAGCCATTATTGGTAAATGTGGAGCTTTGTTCTAAATCGTAACCCACACCCTTTATCCTAAACCTAAGGAATGTCAGTTAGACTTAAATCACTTTTACTTTTTTATTGTTTGTGGTCATTTTCTGTCCCCCAGAGGCTCAGAAAGTTGCTCAAGTTGCAGAGATTCACTTCAAACAGAAAGTCATGGAGAAAGAGACGGAGAAGAAGATCTCTGAAATAGAAGGTTAGCGGTCTTATTTAACCCACCCCCATCTTCTGTGTTGCTTTGTGGTTTGTTAGTTTGTCATGTGTCTCATTTAACACTGTTTATTTGTTTCAGACTCTGCCTACTTGGCCAGAGAGAAGGCTAAGGCTGATGCAGAATATTACACCGCTTCCAAGTCTGCTGAAGCAAACCAGGTAAAAACACACAACACTTTTTTTAACAACACAGAATCTGATCTAATCACAGTGAAATATGTGAAACTTCAAGCTATGGTTGTAATATAATATTTTTTATGTAATAAGTGTTAACATAATAGAAACAGTTAAAACACGAATCATGTGGGCTGTTAAAAGCTTTCCTTTCCTACGCCTAGAACATTTGGCTTGAGTTAATACAAACAAACCTGCTGTAATATTATGAGTGAGTTCTTCTGATAGACACTGAGTATGAAAATAATGCAAACAGAGAAATTTAATATCCTGCGAAAATGCTGTGTGACTGCTTATTGCTGAAATTAACTAAAAACATGCTGAAATGTACAGTAGCTGAAATTGAAAAACAAGCTGAAGTTAGCAGAAGAAAGCAGAAAGAACATATATTTGCCAAATTATATTTAAATGAGCACAAATTATCATAAAAATTATGAAATTAGCTAAAAATAGCTGAAAAGGCAGAAAGAAGCATAAACTACCAGGAGGAAGTGGAAAGAGCTGAAATTAGCTGAAATAAAGGGGGAATTAGTTGAAAATGCTGCTAAAATTTGCACAGAACATGTAAAAAGTAGCTTTAAAAGCTGAAACTTAGCAGAAAAAAGCTGAAAGGAGCTGAAATTAGCAGAAATAAGTTAATTAGGCTGAAAATTGCCAAAAATAACTTGAATTTGTCTGAGAACGGCTTACATTATTAAATGCTCAAATGCTTTTAAAAAGTAGCTGAAAAGGTAGAACAAGCTTAAATTAGCAGAAGAAAGCAGAAACACGTTTACACAGTTGGACTGAAAGAAGCAGAAATGAGCACTAAAGAGAGTACATTTTTGCTGAATTAGGGTGGAAAAAAGATAAAATGAGTTAAAAAATGTGGAATTATCCCAATTAGCTAAAATTAGCATTAAAACAGCTAGCTGAACTAGCAGAAAAAGCTTAAAGGTTCAGTATGTAATTTCTGGAACACGCTGGAACTTAGGAACATTTTGAACAGAGACACGTTTCTGGTCCCTCCCCCTCAGAGCCATATATGGCTGTTCCCCCTTGCTGAAATTCAGCTCAGCAGCAGCTTCCTTTGCTCCTCCTCCACTTCATGTCCTGTCGCAGCAGCTGTGAATTTCTGTGTTTATATGTTAATAAAACGTTCTAAAAAATAAAAACATGGAGCGCTGGTCCAGCACACCAGAACACCATGAAATCTGCAGAGCCTCGGCAGCCACGTTGAACCCGAGTTTAATTCGCTCGTGACAAATTCATTCATTTCCTTCTGATTTCTGTCATGGACTCAGCGAGGAGGAAGCGATCACTTGACTTTTGGCAAAAAAACAAAAGAAAAGTCCAGATCAGGGATGAAGAAGGGGAATTTAATACATTTGTGTCACATACAAAACAGTTTTGCATCGCTTTGCAATTATTTCAACGAGAACCTGCGCGGCCGCTGCGGGCTGGGACGGGGGGGGCGTGGGTTAGGGGGTGAGAAGTGAGAAGCTCTGTTTTTATTGGCTGGTTAACGGCGGGTCACTGTGGCTTTTTAGAAATGCTTTTAGAGAAGCAAGGGGACTATAGTTTTTTTCAGATTACTTGTCTAAAATCAGTATGTCAGGAGGTAGTGACAGAGTGAAGAAATATGTTAAAAAATATTGTTAGAAAAGTTACATATAGCTCCTTTAAACTTGCAGAAATAAGCTGAAAGCATAGCACCATTCTCCTGAAAGAGCTGCATGTTTTGATATATGATTTGTTGAAATGGCACAAAAATTGTGGATGCTGAAAAATGTACAGAAGAAAAATGGCTCACAATGGTGTGACAGCTTCATAAGTGTTCACACAGTTATACTTAAGAAGGCCAGATGGTGTTGATTTTTAAAAAAAGCTTTGTGTGATTATTTCCTTCCACCTAACCAATGCAATGCTCTGATTAATTACACAAATATTCTGTCCAGCTGAATCAGATCCTACATCAGACACCCTGTATTTTTATGACTAACTACTCACACTGAGGTGTTTCTCTTGAATCTTTGCAGCTGAAGTTGACACCAGAGTACCTGGAGCTGATGAAGTACCAGGCCATAGCAGCTAATAGTAAGATCTACTTTGGCCAGGACATTCCTAACATGTTTGTCGAAGGAAACAGCCCCTCGAAGCCCGTTCCCTCCCCTTCTTTGTCAAACGCGGAAGCAGACTTGCTCAGAGGAAAACCGACCGAGCACTGAGTCTCTGCGCAGAACAGGAAAACTCATTCACGACTGGTCTCGTCACAGAAGATGAGTGGGAGGGTAGGTAGCTTTGCAGTTCGAACAGCAAGCTTCAGGTTATAAATGAAACGTCAAGAGTGAGAGTAAATGGGAGAAGTGGAACAAAGAGTTGTTAACCCCTTCATTCTATGAGGGGAAATGCGAAGCAACAAGAATGATGCCATGGTTGAAAAAAAAATCAAAACCATAAAAATCGCTTTTGCCTGAGAAGGTGACAAGTCGTCACCCTGATCTTTATGTGCTTTATTAGTGCATTGTTTTTTGATTTTGGAGCTGCTTTCATTGTTTGTTTTTGTTTATGAGGAATGATTTGTGATGAAATTGAGGTTCATTAACTTGTTTTGCTGCACTGACGGGTGACACTAATTAAAAGCTGGAAGGTCTGTGGGATTTAAATCATCTTTTTGTACCATGTTTGTTTTGTGAGTCAGTCTTTGGCAGCACGTCTGTTAAACTGTTTAATCACATCTCAAACACTGCTCATGGTGAACTTGACAGGCAGGTTAAAAGGGGCTGCATACAGATTATTTGACTGAAGACGTCCAGATTTGTGTTGTACATGCAACTGCAGTGGATGAACATTGTCATGTTGCATAGTTTATATTTTGGCAATTTTTACAATAAATTGTCAAGATCTACTGACATTTGGCATTTACTGTGTTGTAAAGGGGCTAACGGGAAGTAAAGTCTAATTCTTTATCCCTAATATGCCCATGTTGGTGGGCACTTAAAAGCAATAGTTTATATTTGTTCACCGGATCGAGAAAAGTCTGCATGTTTCTCTTGCTTTGTCAGGTTTTGATGGACGCGGCTGTGCATTCACAAGGTTCTGCTTGTTTCAGATGATAAATAGAGCTTGTGATTGTCTCTTCTTACAGCTTCCTTGCATTTAATCCAATGCAAATCCTCAGGAAATCAAACTACAAAAATCACTTTGTAAAGGGGATCTTTTGGAAAATTTAGTTTGACTAAAATAAACCTACAGATCTATAAGGTGACAGTCAATCTTTAGCTGTCAGTGTTTACTTTTCTTTGTAATTGTAGAAATGATTGAAGAGGAAAATTTCACTTTATTTGCTAATTGTGATAATTTTAAGGGTTTATTGGCAACGCAAAGCTTCTAATTCCAACACTACTACAAACTTGTTTCAGACTTTGGTTCATCTTTACTTACAATAATATCTGGCACTTTACAGACACTGTTGTTGTTCTTAGCATTAAAAATTGAAGCAAGTTGGTGCTAGTTTTGATTTTTTATTAAGTTTAAGCTAGGAGTGCACCGATTGCAGTTTTTTTGGCCGATCACCGATTTCTACAAAGTCTGACTTGCCGATTCCGATTTTGGCCGATAACGATTTTGTTTTATAAGCAACACTGTTAGATGTTGTAAGGTCACAATGTGCCTTCAAATTTCAATTGATTTTGTTGAAAAACAGACCCTTGAACAATATTCTAGAAACAATACAAACTTGTTTTAAATGGTCACAAGGTAGTGCTCTGAAATATAAATTTAAGTTTAGACAATTGTTGTTAAAACTAAAAAAAAATCTGTAAAATCGGTTTCTCGTGCAAGCATTGGCCAATTTCCCAAAATTAAGGAAATCAGGGCTGATAAATCGGCCGGCCGATTTATCGGTGCACTCCTAGTTTAAGCTTTTCCAACTTGGTGCTTCACTAACTGAACTGTTTTTCGCTGTTCAGAATTCAAGCCTTAAAGAGTTTTCCCCAAACGAAAGACTGAAAACGTTAAAACGAAAAGGCGCCTCCTGGCTTCTCGTTGGCAAAAATAAAAACACAAATGGCAGTTGACGTTACGAGTGTCTGGAGATACCGTGCTGTTTACGTAACCGCCCTGCGGCAGTTAAAGGTTGCACTCTGCGCTGCTTTGGTGAAGGGTTCAAATAAAGATGCAAGAGAGGGGGTTAATATTTTGTACTATCTGTGAAATGTTCAACATTGTCTCCTTGTTTTAAAAAAAGTTTATATGCAAAAACTGTTTTCCAGGTTTTGACAATGTGCTGTAAAATAAAACCTATTTTGGTACCTCTTCTCTGCTTTTGCTGTGTGTGGGTTGTGTAGTACTTCTGGAAGCCAACAGGGGGCGAGCTAACACTGATGGACAAACAAAGACTCAGAGAAATGTACATGTAGTTTTAGAACATAAGTATGAATGTAAAGAAAAGGTTGAATACCTAAAATAGTCATGCACTACCAGGAAGTATTACTTGAATTGCTTTAAAAACATGCCTGTCTTTTTATTTACTGAAGTTTAAGCTTAACACGGACCAAACAAGGCTAAACACAAGGGATGAGCCAGTGTTGACACAACTTTGCAATGAAACGGGTTTCAGTTGAATCTTTTGTTACCAGCAAACCAAATGTTTACTCAGCACAAAACATATCTGTGAAAGTGATTTTTCAAAAAGCAACAGTTACAAATGCTTAAAGTTTGTACAAGTACGGGACCAAACGAGTTACAGCTTCCTCCCGCGACCTCTGCTGCCCTTTGACTTGTCTGGCATCTTTTAACAGCCAAATCATCAATTTGCTTCCTCTGGGAGGGTTTAGCTTTTGTCTGACCCCAGCTGGACTTTTCCTGAGAAAACTATGAATGCACTTCAACTCTGTGTTCAACTTTAGATGTGTTTGTTGTCATTTCATGGTGATCTAATGATTCGCTGGCTCGGGTCAGGCATCACTCAGGAAAGTTGAGTTGAGGGCCGGGTTCTGCAGCTTCCTGGCTGAAACTCACTTTTCTTTCCTTCCTTTTGTTCCTGATCTTCCCACGTTAAGATCAAGCATCTGACCCTGTCACTTTCCTGGATGTGTGTCCGCAGACACACAAGGGCGTGGCCCGTTATCTCTATAGAGTAAATCCAGACCCCATAACGACACCATGCTCTCATCAATAACTGCTCTGTAGTTTTCTCGATCTCATGAGTCAGGGCTACGTTCCTGTAACCTTCATGGCATCAAGTCATCACTTTAAATAGGTTATAAGGAATACCACTAAGGCTGTGAAAACTTTTAAAGCTGAAGCAGCAATTCATACCAGAAGCTGAAAACTTGACCTTTTGTTTAAGGATGCATATTTTTTTCATTTATTAAACCTTTATTTAGGCAGGTTAATCTCATTGAACCTTGAGGACTCCTTTACAAGAGACCTGGCTACAATCTAAAGAATGATGACAACAGCAACAGTAGATTTTCCTTGGACAATCATAAGAGAGGCATACAGATTTATTTATTTATTTTTGTAACAAGTTAAAACAAAGATATCAAAAGTGGCAAAACAGACAGATTATAAGGCAGACGTAGAAAATCAAAAACAGGAACATGTCTGCATTGGTTTTTGCCAGGTTTCCAACAGATTCTTAAAACCATTTAGAGAAGTCAAGGTTCAAGATCTTCAGATCTTTTTGTAAGATATTCCAGGAAGCAGGAGCGGAGTAGGAAAAGGCCTTTTTGCCTATCTCAGTTCTCACTGACGGAACACTGCAGGTAATCATGTCCTGAGAGCGCACGCTGTAGCTGCACTCATGCAATGACATGTAGGAGGAGATGTATGAAGGCAGCAGACCAAGAAGTGATTTAAAGATGAAAATGTACCAGTGGAAGAGTCTACAGGAGGTTAATGATGTCCAGTTAACCAGTGAATACAGGGTGCAGTGGTGGGTACGTGCACCATGATAGACAACATCCAACATCTGCAGGGTGCTTGTAGGAGCATTCATGTAGATAATGTCGCTGTGATCAATGGAGGGAAGGAAAGTCAGTTACAAGGCGTTTCCTAGCATTCAGTGTTAGACATGATATATAGGAATCAACAAACTCAATAGGAACACCATTTGAGGATAAAATCAGAGGAAGAACTGCTGGGACCAACTTCCTATTTGAAAAAAAAGCATCCCTTTGTTTTTATCTGCATTTAGGACAAGTTTGAGACTGAAAAAATCTGACTGGATGATGTCAAAGGTGGATTGCAAAAGCTGGAAAGCCTTAGCAACTGTTTTAGCTCGACAGTAAACAACTGTCATCAGCATAGAAATGTAAGGATGCATCAGGGATGCTCTAACTATGTATGTACTGTAGATTGTAAAGAGGGTTGGTCCTAAGACTGAGCCTTGTGGTACACCATTGTTGGCTGTTAAATACTGTAACTGGAAGAAGTACCATTATGTTGAACACATTGCCTCCGATCGGAAAGATAGTTAGAAAACCAACCAATAGTGTGATCTGAGAAACCAATTTCTGAGAGCTTATGACACAGGATGTCATGATCCACTGTGTCAAAAGCTTTAGACAGGTCTAAGAAAAGTGCAGCACAGTAAGCCTTACCAATGCTTCAACAACGTCATTAAGAACCTTCAATGAAGCAATCAAAAAAGGCGTTCAATACAGAACAACTGGACTATTTGTAGCAGAAAGACGTTTCGCTTCTCATCCAAGGAGCTTTATCAATTCTGTTCTGTATTGAACGCCTTTTTTGATTTTATCATGTCCTGGACGACTGAGAATCTTCACCAGCATATCAGTGAAGCAGTCGTTGTGCTGTTTTTTTCCTGAAACCAGATTGATGGAGAGGTAAGATGTTAAATGAGTCCAGATCACCCGCTACCTTTCATGCCAGGGTTTTACACCAAGATGATCGCATGACCAAAAGGAACAGCTCTAACTTGTGATCAAACCTTGTAAATGACATGTGAGATCTTGCATGATCAGTTAGTGTCGTAAGTGTTGGGAATGACTCAGCTACTGCCACAACAAATTTTAGCTTAAAATTTGTGAAATTGATTAAGCCACTTTAGTGTTTGTTGAGTAAAACCTGCGTGATAATAAGTACAGGTCATGACAGAGTTCCTGTTTCAAGAAAACCTCTTTATTTAGTCATCTCTCAGCTTAGCTGTCACCATTTATTCAAAACGGGAAATGAAGTCACCGCTGTTCTTTTTTCAACAATTCAATGACCAGGTTTCCTTTGAAATGCCACATACAAAAATAAATGACTTGGAACAGAAGTGGCATGTGTAAACACAGAGGTAAATTAAACGCATAAATAAGAATTCGTCTTGGTCAGCTCAGCTATACGCATGTCCTTCAACTGCAATAGATGCTCCAGCTTCTCCACTTTGGTCTGCAAAATCTACACACACACACACACACAAAGGTTACTTTTTAAAGCTTCTCCACTTTGGTCTGCAAAATCTACACACACACACACACAAAAGTTACTTTTTAAAGCATCTATGTGGTAAAAGGAGAAGTTGCCCACACGTGTCATCGTTCTTTTGTCTTCCTTTTAAGCAGATGTGGCAAATGATAAAGAAGAAAAAAAAAGTTTATATCCGCTGAGCCACCAGTGAGTCAGTGCTCACACTGGGTATGACACACACGAGCTGATGTGCAACAGCTTAACCCCTTGTGTGATGAAGCTCTACCCCTCACAGGACAAAAATCCAAAGACAACCTGGAGTTTACCTTGACAATTTCCTGTAGATCCAGGATCGCTCGGTCTTTTTCGAGGAGGAACTGTCGAAGAAGAGCGGGGTCACGAACCGTGTAACAAGACTCCAAAACCAGCTTCTGTTTCCTGTAGAGAATAAACCAATAGTTTCTAAAAAAATATACATGTATATATATCTCATGGGTCATGAGATATTTTTACCCACACACAAACATACAGGCAAAAACATTATCCTTCACCCTTTGAAAGTAGGCAATAAATACATGACATTTTATATTTTGTAAAAAATAAAAGAAAGATTTTTGTCGTACATGGTTTTCTGTATGTTCTCCTCGTCAATTTTCATCTTGGCCAGCTGTGCCAGAATTCTTGCTTCAGCTTCATGAATTTCTAAAAAAACAAACAAATTATTATCCATTATTATTATAAGATTATCCAGCTGCTCACAACAGACTCATGTTCAGGCTGCTGTTTAATACACCATATATTATATTATTATTGTTTATAGCTTAGATCCTTGCATTATGTTTATTTTATATTTTTGCTATTTTGGAGTGTAACTGGGACACTGAGTACATATTTTCCTTCCACCTCACCGCATGTGATGTGAATGACAATAAAGAACCTTGAAATGTGAAAAATCATGACCTTTCTCATACAATGGGAACTGAACACAACAAATCCAGCCCATCTATTGTGCTTTGGTTAGAAGCTTTCAGATTTATCTACGGGAATAAAGATGATCGATGGCCAGAAACGGAGATAACAAGGATGTGTGATAAGAAGTCAGAAACACAGCAGCTCAGAACACACGATGGAGAGCGTCCGGAAGTTGAGAACTGGTTAAAAAAAGGCCTGAGCTTTGTTCCTGATAGTGGAGGGTGCAGAGGAATGGAAGGAGGGAGGGGTTTTAGAGAAGAAAGAAGTGTGGGAAACGGAAGAGACTCATATCACCGAATCACTTCCTTCAAGCAGTGGCATTTCTCATCAGTCTTTTTGTTTGCCTTCAGAGATGTTTTGTGTGGTCTCTGATCTCTGAGCTGTTAGCAGGGCTGATGATCTCAGGATGCTCGAGAGTCAAGAGAAACAAAACCACATCGACAGCTGCTGTGAAACAGATCACTTTTGCTGACTTGGTGTCTGTCAGCTCACACATTTAACATACAGAAAATCTAAAATTGCACACATTCCACTTTTTAAAGCTAACAAAGGCACATTTTGGGCATCGCCAACCAATATTTTCTAAAAAAAAATAGGCTACTCAACACAAGCGTACATGCTGCAGAAATTGCTTGTACTGTATGTAGTTAGTCAAAATACTGTCGTCATGTTTTGCTTTAATTCAGCTGTTTCAGTTTATGCAATCCATTTCAACTGAGTGACTTAAAAACTAATTGTTTTTGTCTTTTATAAAGTCACGTGAAACTAAACTGTTGGTCTTTAATGCTAGAAAATGGTAAATGGGAATGCTAATGTTTTTTTTTGCTTGCAAAGTTAAGTCACCTAAAATAAATTAACGTAAATATGGGAAATTAGGTGTAAGTAAACACACACACATGCATACTTTATACAGTACAGTACATACAATATATA